>KZ071529.1:4814-32997 GCA_002091845.1 Anopheles cracens | reverse complement strand
CCGAGGCGAACTGGAAGAGAATCATTTAATGTACAAACAATCTCGTACGACCAATTGCTTCCACTCGGTGGAGAGTGAGGGATAAAAATGAAAAATCATAAACATCTTCCTACGTCTTTCCCGGTAAATGGGCTTTTGAGCTTGCAATAAGCATCGAGCAACTATAGAAAGGGAATGATTTTTTTGCCTTGTTTTTTACATTTTATTTTTCCTCTGCCTCTCCCACCGTAATTCTTTCTCCACCGCTCCGTGGCAGGTGAATTTCGATTTGGTATCATTAGAGCCGTATTTCGGCTGTCGAAGGTGAAACCCATTTCGTTCTGGGAGGGTGGTTCAATAAACGAAGCGAAATGGAATGGAATACGGGCTGCTAGAAAATGGGACAGAAAATTTGTTCGATTACTAACCATTTGTCACCGAAATATTGTTTGTTGTTGATCGGAATCGAAGTACTGCCGAAGGAAAACCAGCATCTCCCGTTCCGGGGAAGTGCGGCACCTTGAATGGGACTGTTCAGATTCGCACGGCAGGCTATGAGCCGGGCGACGGAATCTTGATGTCCCTTTTCTTGGAAGGTGTCAGGAAGGTTGCCGTTCAGCCTATTTGCTCCTATCATCTGCACACAATTAAAATCGGTCGCAACAAATGAACGATTTCATCTTTTGATGGCAGGAAAACCGACGTTACTTGCAAATTCATGGTGCCGATGGGTCGATAGGGCTCCATTTTTCCATTGGGCTCCATAGGGCTCATCTATGTATGTATGCGAAATGGAAAACCCTTTCTTATGTCTTTTTTAAAAATTCCAAATCGAATAGAACGATTTAAGTAACTCAATGTGATGGAGTTAGGTTTCATTCGTCTTCCATTTCCTACCAGTCATTGTAACTGTATGAAATGTTTTAAAAATGTGAATATAATTACAAAATTGAGCTACTTTTCAGTGGCTGCTAATGGAAAAAAGTAAAAAAATGGTAAACATGATGCCAAAGCAAACTAAACATCTCATTGATGCTTACGCTTGTTGGAGCACTGAACAACACATAAGTGGATTTCATCTACACGGTCCGAAGGCTATCTGCTATTCCAAGCTATACCAAGCTTGCGAAAACTTCAAAGGCTAACCTTCGCTGAGCCAATTCGCTGTCGCAAGAAATTTGCTGTCGAATGCCTGGCCTTGATTCGCTGAAGTGGGATAGAACCCAGGCAGTGTTCATCGCAGAGACCCTTGTGGATGAAACAGACGCGCTGTCATTTCTGTCCCGCGTTCCCTTGTTCTTGCCGTATTCCCTTCAACCTCTTGCTTTCTTTGCTATTCCTTCCAGACGTAGTCGGCATGGTTGACATAATGAACCGAAGCTTGTCTGTCTTTGCCGTCTCAATAGCCTCTTCCACCTTTTCAATTTCAACTCCACGCTATCTACTTTCCACTCTCTTTCTTTGGAAGCTATCCAACACTCTTTTTCTCAATAACTATCCTTTATCCTTATTTCTCCTTCTTTCGCTATCAGGAAACCAGTTCCTTTTGCTGGGCCATTAGTTAGACACCTTCAAGCTTAGTACGTAAAGGCGTAATACGTTCTATACTCAACACAGTGATAATGCTCCTCTCGAACCCATGATCCGTCATTTCAATGGCTCGGCTCGAAATCATTATAAATATATTCTCGTTCAAATATCTATTACGCGTCCCTCTAACCGACGTCAAAATTGCAATATTATTATACGACATTTGTGTCATTATGTACAATTGTTAAACTTTATTAAAGCGATTACTGCGAACAAACGATTTTAAAAAGATGCAATTGATTGTTTTCAATAATCGTAAATTTGCCATGAAAGTTATTTTAAAAATCAATATAAAATCACAAAAACATATGGAAATTAAAGTTTCATGTTTGAGCTATCTGAACAAAATGAATTGCCTCATTCGTTATTCGTTATTGTCATTTCTAGAATGCAAACAGTTTCTCATCAAGTCAGGCTCGTTTTATGTTTAAACTAAAACCGGACTGGACACTATTTTTCCAGATTTTCTTGCCCTATGAATGGAAGGTCATATTTTTAATCTGCGTTACCCAGCAAAAAAACATTTTTGCGTGATTAGCAAAAAAGTTTCAAAGCAGAGAATGAAAATTCCAGCAAAAATATAAAATTCCACATAAATTCTTTCATCTCACAATGATGAAGCAGTACGCATGTGATTCCTTCGCCAAACAAAGTTTGCATAAACATCTCTCTCTCGGTGCTTTTTCCGAGGTTCCTCTTTCATTTTAGAAGACAACATCTTCAAAACCCCGACACGATTGGCGTGCGAGGCGAACCCCTCCCGGCTATCCATTTCATTATGATCCGTGTTTTTATGCTAACGCAATCATCTTCACGTCTGGCTCGCATCACATCCGATACGTTATGATGATGTTATTAGGGGGCTCTGCGTTGGACCACCAGCCGCTGAACATCTCACTCGTCTGCTTCCTTTTTTTTCTCATTTTCTCCCCCCCTGAGGACGAGTGAGTTTTTTTCTTGCCCATTTGCTCTCCTTCACGCGCTCTCGGACGGACGGACGAGACTCGGCGAGCGACCGTTGCTCACATTTCGGTTCATGCGAGAGTGTGCTCGACGGTGAGTGGCTCGCGGTGGCTATCCATTTCCGCCGGAGGTGGCGCGTCGCTTTAATCATATTTCTCCGCAAACCGCCATTGAATGGCTTTGACGGTCATTTGACCTTTTGCTTATCGCAAATGTACGAGCATCGGTACCGGTCGGCCATTACCGTACGCGCTAGGAGAGCCGAACGAAACACACTCAGCACACGAGCGCCTGCGAAACGCATCGATGGTGAAAATTGGATTGCGTCCAGTGTCAAACCCCCGAACGGGGGAATTGCTTTTCAATTGCAGCACACGCTGACGATCGGGGACCGAATCTATGTATCTTTAGATTACCCGACGAAACGGCGCAAGCGTAAACAGTGCGAAAGTTTCCAACCGCCGAACGGAGCGGCGGTGAGTTTCACGCAAAAGTTTGTCGAATGACTCCGGTGCACATTAAGACGCAAGGGCAAGCCAGTAACGATACCCCAGCGGGCTGCAATTGCCATCGCAAATGTGTCCGACGACTGTCTAATTCCTCTCAAACTTTGCACAACTTAAACAACTAAACCACTAACAACGTTAGCCGGGGCGCTGATGCCGGGCATTGAAAGCACTTTCAAAAACTCGCTGCACTTGAAATTCAGTGCACTTTGGCTGCTCGCACTGGCGGGAGCGAGACGCAGCATCCTGCTCAACATCTTAAATTTACTGACACTCGCGCACTCCAGCTGCACCACCCAGTTGGCCCCAGCGACCTTCGACAACCGAAGACATTCGATAGTCGAGCATGTTTGTTAACTCAATTCGGTGCATTTCCCCTCAGCGTGCTTTGGACATCATAGTTTAGCTTCTGGCGTTGCGTCCCTAGCGGGTATGGGCAAGCGAGCAGCGTGCAGGAATGGCTGGGACGACCTGAAACTCAAACATACTCTCCCATACACACACGACCTCCAGTCGACTTCCGGTGGCACGTTCGGAGCATAAAAGTCCCCTTCGTCGCTCGAGTCGCTAGCGTAAGGGCGACTACACATACACATACGAGGACCGTGGGGGCTACAACTTTGCCCGAATGCTTTTAGTGTTCGGTGCGATCGGAAAGGAGCAGGAAAAAAAGCATGCCCGCAGAGGTTAAGCCCGCCGGGAATGCGGAAAAACAATTGCGAATGAGGCAGGTATGGAGCGTGCAAGGGGAGAGGGCGTTTAAAGGGATGCTCCGGAGTGAAAGACGAATCATTTTCGGTGGACGAGACGGCGTGCAATCCACACGGTGTGCAATCTATTCCTGATCCTTCGACAAACATCGTCGCATGTACGCCGTATCACGGTACGCGGGCGCACGGGCAGCGGCACGGGTGACTTATGCGACCGATGACAACGACAACGCCGCCGAGGACGATAAGGAGTGTACGGCCTCGTTCCGTTGGGGTGCATTCTAAAAGCTGTGAAACGAAATTCCTGCAGCGATGCAAGAATTCGAGCGTGTTTGTGTTCTCTGCACCGGCGCCAGCACACGCACACGCTTTTTGCATTCCGAGGCGTACGGTTCAACACGACTCACACAGCACCGGGCGGGAGGTGGTGCCCCATGATGGTTTCCAGTACGATCGTAAGTGGAAGTGATATTTTACAACCACCCGGTGGGTTGACTCGCTGGCGACATGCAATAATGCGTAGCTCGAAAATTAATTGAAATAACTTTGATGCGCGGTCGGTGGTGACACGTAGTGACAGTGATAGTGTAACAAACTGGACGTTAATGAGTACGTGAAAAACATCAATAACAGAGGTTTTATTCGATTCGAGTCACCCGTTCGCGCAACATAGAACGAAAGAGGAAAAGTGCAGCGGAAGGTAATGAGTATCGGATTAAAAAAACTATAAAGCAAATCATTACTTTAGCACATTGTTGTTGAGGTCGTCAAATGGACAGAGATTAACCTGTGTGGTTTGTCATTAGCTTCCACCATCAAATTAGTTTTTTTTCTTACTTTTAAGGCATCAGTTGATAAGACAATGGGTAATTGGATGGTAATTACAAGCGTACTGCTAATGGAATCCTTTTTATACCTGAATACTGAACCGTAATCCATTTGGATTTTGTTCTTTTCCAACAAATCCAATAAATCCAAAATGTATCAGTACCTTCAATTAGTCAGACATTTGCTCAGATGTCAGACCCATCTACATTTTTAAAGTGTTTAAATACGTCGAAATGTTAAATTATTAGAAACTTCGCAATTACATTTGAGATTAGGTTTGTTATGTTGTCTTGCAGGGTAGACATTGTCTACAGGAGAGTTGCCTTAACAAGGTCGTGTATGTAGAAAGAAACAATTTTCAAATCTCGATACAAAAATACAAAATTACATAAAAATACAATACAAAAATGAAGGTTTTAAATACTCACGGGATAATATATCTCGTGTTGATTTTATTGTTGTTTAATAAATTATGACCTTTTATTGAACATACAAAATAGCTAATGCAATTTAAACCGGAGTAACTCCAGAAACTAGCTATGAGCAAATTCAAATCTTCATTTTCAAATTTTATATATCTATAAGATAGATTTTTAATATGCTCCAGGCTTGATTTTATGATCGGAACCTAATTTTTAAATAGAAACCAGCCTGTAAAGTTTCTGCGATCTTTTCGCCACAAAATTACATAATCTACTGTTGCATAAGTTGCGTAGAACTTGTACAAAAAAGGACGTTTCGAACCAGTTTCAGAAACATGACAATTTTGCACCCGGTTGAGATGCTTTAGTTTTTTTTCGGAGAATTATTCTTGAATTAAGTTACACGAATGTTTTACAAGCTAAAACGTTCAACTGTAAGTCATGAATTTATAATTACGCCAACTTGAACCCTCTCGAAACGAAAAACTGCTTCATATGCCTTGGAGACATGCCAGCAACGTGCATGAAAGCATCCGCGAAATGAAATAAGCAGCAAGCAAACGTACAAATCTTTCACAAAACATGTAATAAATTCACGTCACTTCCGGGAGCCCCATGAATTCTGCTCCACAAGGCGTGAATCCGTGAGCTAATTAAATTATTCCACTTGTATAACCACGTGAGGTGGTTTTTGTCACGCATTCGGCAGGAATAAGCAAGTAAAAAGCGACCATAACGAAAAACTGTGAATGTCTAAGGAACCGTGTGCGTGTTCATCTTAACAGTGAATGGAGTGGCGAAATGAAAAATCCACACGGGCAGCCCACGGCGTGGAAGTCACACGATTTAAATAGACTTCTTCGCTTTCCGCAGAAGAATAAGCACCACACACCGAAGAAAAAAGCCCCACAAGACAGCACGACATACCGTGCCGAAGCACACCTTTCATTTATATCTCGTACCAGCAAGCTTTTACCGCGCGCATTAACGCGAGCATCTGCAAACAATTCAATTTGCCGTACATTCTTACCGTCCCGACAGCTTCCCGGTACAAGGCATTAGGGCCCCCCCGCGTGTTCACCTCAACCGGCTATCGAGAAAGTAGGACAGTTATCGTAATTCCGTTCGATCGGTTCCGTGCGGTGGTGGGTGCTGTAAACTTCGTACCAATCCGACAACGGTTTCTATGGCAGCTAGGAGCAGCTTACCTTCCGAAATGCTTGAGAAATAAAATCGCTTGTCTTACGCGCCGGTACCGGCTGGAAGCGTTCGATCCTGACAACAGTCAGCTCGCCTCGCCCCGGTTCGCCTTTCGCGCAAATGAGTGCGTCTCAGGTTTTTATTATTTCCAGCAGTATCGAAGAACAGTTGCGAAAACAAAAGAACGAACAGAGACGGAGACGAATAAAAAATCTCAGATGAACTGGCAGCACCGGAATCCCAGCGCAGGCATCATCCAGTAACCGTAATGAAAGGCGGAAGGAACGGCTGCATGGTTGAATGCTGCTGCGGCCGGACGCCCTCCTGCTCGGATGTGCAACGAAGCCGAAGAGGAAAGCTTAAGAGAAAAGCGAGAAAAACTCAATTAAAAATTAATTCACTGCAGGCCGACCGGTCAGACGAGTCGGGCCGGGGACGGAGTAAGCTGGCAGCTACCCGCACGAGGCATCCTCCAGGGAGGGATGCGAAAGCAGTACGTACAAGCACACAGGGTCCCGGCGCGGGAACGGGAACAGCCGAAAGCGAGCAGCTCGCTGGAATCGATAGCAGCGAGCCGGGAGAACAAATGGACGAGCATTTCCCAACCGGACCGAAAATACCCACTGGTAATCAACTTTTCTTTCCAATGCACTCGATATTGGCGAATAGTTTCATGTCGGCTTTAGTTGCAGCGCGTTTTTGTGTGTTCGGCTCCCAGCGCAGGGCCTGCTTTCTTACTCGTTTCTTCGCCGCACGAGCCCTCCACACGCCGATATCCCGGCAGCGTGTTATTATTTCTTCCGGGCACGCTATTTAAACGGCCCCCGTCGGTGCTTTGCTGCGAACATTTACGAGCGGGCGATTTGATATCGGGTTTCATTGAATACTTGGAGCTGGTTGGCGCTGAACGCCCGAAAAGAACATTGTTCCGCGCTGCAAGCGGTGCAATATTGACGAGGCGTTGAATGAAATTGAAATGACTATTCAAATGTTAACGAAGTGCTGACACATTCTGAAATGTGCGTATGCTTTAAAATTACTGGTTGTGTACTAAGTTCCATCAATCATTGTGCAGGCCTCCGGTATGGTTTGCAACTTTCGAATGCCTCCACACACACAGTGAGTACATTTAATTGCGTTTATTTATGTTCTTCATTTGATAATCCCCTGCCATAACCATGAATAATAGGTAGCTTGACATTATTAATACTCAATGCACATACTCATAATATTGTGATCTGTTATCTTGCGGTGTTATCCTCAACAAAGCAGATTTTAAGTCATGACGTCGTAAAAAAAACTCTGGGTCACTCATTGAAAACGTTACGGCCTATTTGAACATGAAAAAATCAGTTTATCAAGGTACAAATACATAATAGAATCAATCATTTACTTATTTGTGTGTGCTAGTGCAACAATAGTGTTAGGGCTTCAACAATGTTGTGTATACAAGAACGTACATGCCGGATATTTTTATTTAGAACTTTTCTGCGTGATGGGATACCATTTAGCGTTTGTATACAACTCAAGATGAACTTAATGTTGAAATGTCTCAAAGTGTTAGTATCCTAGGATCGGGGATTTGAACATAAAAATATCAAAATTATGTCCTTAACGTGAGCACAGTGCAGTTGAAATTTTTGAATGAAACCTTTCAATGGAGTTGTGTACAAGCCGTCGTATACATTAAGGTTCGCAAGCAAGTTGCATGCAGGACAGCTTGGAAAAGCTTAAAGTGTGAGAAGAGCTTAACATTATGGGAAAAGTATGCGACCACACGCTGAACGAAACGTTTTTAAACGTTTCAGATTTAAGCCATCTGCATGTTTCATGTTGAAGAACATTTGTTTTAAAGCAATAACAATAGTATCAAAACATCCCACAGCATCAAACGGCAACAGAAAGACGCCATATCGTTTTGATTATTTTAGAAAATAAAACAACAAGAAAATCAAAAGAATTTTCTCTATATTTAAAACGAAAGTTAACATAATAGCATAAACCCCCTCGTAAAACACAAAACACGTCAGATATCTTCCTATGAAATCGCTTTTATTACCGTGCCGCCCGTCATCCATCTCGTCGTAATGTTGCTTATCTGCTAAGTCGTGTGTTTATTTGCATGTTACTTTATTTGTACAAATAGCGTAAATAAATAGTCGACACTCCAGCACCGGAGCGCACCGGCTGGAACCCGGCGAATACGGCAAAACGATCGAACGCACGGCGCAGATACCGGCCACCCGGTTTCAGTGCGTTAGTTTTGCGGATTAATGTAATCAATAAATGGAATCTTCCTTGGCGTTTCTGTCTCAGCGGGTGCGGCCGATTGTGCCGCGGGTGTGTATGCGGGTGGACATGTGTGTCTGTGTGGGTGTGTGTGTGTGTGTGGGTCAGGATGGGGTTTGTTCTCGGTAGACCCCGAGGGAAACCCGCTGGCAAACACGTCTGTGTGCACATCCGGGGCGATATTGCAACAAGAGCGTGATCCTAAGAATAAATACTCGGCTGCACACGAACGCGCATCGGGATGGAAGTGCGAACGGGGCATCAATACCCTTCGCCCAACGCTCGTTAGTGGCGCGAAGTGCCACCCGTCTGCCCACCCCACCATTGTCTTCTGGTCGCTATTTACAGTTTCTTTATCGTGCCGGTGCTCCCGGACGTCGTGTCGGTGGCGGACGACTCGGAACTGAACTTATCCCGCACGGGCGGCTGGGCGTCTCCATCGGGCGTTTCCGGCTCGCCGGCGTCGCCGCTCGTGCGCACCACCTCCGGACACTTGAAGGACGACGGTGTGCGCATCAGCCCGCCCGGGTGCACGTAGCTGTAGTGGCCGTCCGGTTTGTGCTCGATGCAGATGATATCGACCGGGGGCGCCTCGTCCGGTTCCGTGCCTTCGCCGCAGCACGGTTCACACTCGGAGCCGACCGAGTTCTGGCGGGACATGGTCATGTAGGTGCTTTCCTGGTGCGTCGGCAGCAGTGGCCCGACGTGGAGCGTGTTCAGTGCGATCGGGGGCTCTTCTTCGACCGGCGGCTCTTCGGCCACGATGGGCGGCGAGCTGATGAATGCGTTGCTCGTCCGTGCCGGACGCCCGAGCGTGGAGCAGATGCGTGGTGGGGGCGCGGGAACCAGTCGGCCACCGGGGACAGCTGCGTCCCGGCGCAAACTGTGCGTCCCGTGCGGAAGCACACCGTACAGGGATTGTGGCGGTAAGGACCGACGCTTCATGGAGGTCCCGATGGTTGCACCGGGATGCCGCGGATGATCCGGCAAGACTTTCGGGAAGTTTCTCCTTTGGATCACCCGGAGTGCTTCCTCGGGCGACAGGGGATCCTTCTCGGTGCTTTCGTCGCGCGACGTTACGTTAATGTCACCGGGAGCGTCCTGCTCGATGAAGCTCGTGACCTGCTCCTCCCCCGGGAGCCGTACGGGACAATTGTAATAGATGGTTCCTCCGGCGGTTAATGTCTGTTTCACTTCGTCTGTGGCCGCCGAACTGGAGCACGATGAAGACGTCCCAGTGGAGCTGCTACCGGAAGTCGATTCACCCACACCCCTGGTCGGTGGTCCATCTCCGGGACATCCCCGGGACATCACACCTCGCGCACTCCAGCTGCACCACCCAGTTGGCCCCAGCGACCTTCGACAACCGAAGACATTCGATAGTCGAGCATGTTTGTTAACTCAATTCGGTGCATTTCCCCTCAGCGTGCTTTGGACATCATAGTTTAGCTTCTGGCGTTGCGTCCCTAGCGGGTATGGGCAAGCGAGCAGCGTGCAGGAATGGCTGGGACGACCTGAAACTCAAACATACTCTCCCATACACACACGACCTCCAGTCGACTTCCGGTGGCACGTTCGGAGCATAAAAGTCCCCTTCGTCGCTCGAGTCGCTAGCGTAAGGGTGGCTACACACACATACGAGGACCGCGGGGGCTACAACTTTGCCGGAATGCTTTTAGTGTTCGGTGCGATCGGAAAGGAGCAGGAAAAAAAGCATGCCCGCAGAGGTTAAGCCCGCCGGGAATGCGGAAAAACAATTGCGAATGAGGCAGGTATGGAGCGTGCAAGGGGAGAGGGCGTTTAAAGGGATGCTCCGGAGTGAAAGACGAATCATTTTCGGTGGACGAGACGGCGTGCAATCCACACGGTGTGCAATCTATTCCTGATCCTTCGACAAACATCGTCGCATGTACGCCGTATCACGGTACGCGGGCGCACGGGCAGCGGCACGGGTGACTTATGCGACCGATGACAACGACAACGCCGCCGAGGACGATAAGGAGTGTACGGCCTCGTTCCGTTGGGGTGCATTCTAAAAGCTGTGAAACGAAATTCCTGCAGCGATGCAAGAATTCGAGCGTGTTTGTGTTCTCTGCACCGGCGCCAGCACACGCACACGCTTTTTGCATTCCGAGGCGTACGGTTCAACACGACTCACACAGCACCGGGCGGGAGGTGGTGCCCCATGATGGTTTCCAGTACGATCGTAAGTGGAAGTGATATTTTACAACCACCCGGTGGGTTGACTCGCTGGCGACATGCAATAATGCGTAGCTCGAAAATTAATTGAAATAACTTTGATGCGCGGTCGGTGGTGACACGTAGTGACAGTGATAGTGTAACAAACTGGACGTTAATGAGTACGTGAAAAACATCAATAACAGAGGTTTTATTCGATTCGAGTCACCCGTTCGCGCAACATAGAACGAAAGAGGAAAAGTGCAGCGGAAGGTAATGAGTATCGGATTAAAAAAAACTATAAAGCAAATCATTACTTTAGCACATTGTTGTTGAGGTCGTCAAATGGACAGAGATTAACCTGTGTGGTTTGTCATTAGCTTCCACCATCAAATTAGTTTTTTTTCTTACTTTTAAGGCATCAGTTGATAAGACAATGGGTAATTGGATGGTAATTACAAGCGTACTGCTAATGGAATCCTTTTTATACCTGAATACTGAACCGTAATCCATTTGGATTTTGTTCTTTTCCAACAAATCCAATAAATCCAAAATGTATCAGTACCTTCAATTAGTCAGACATTTGCTCAGATGTCAGACCCATCTACATTTTTAAAGTGTTTAAATACGTCGAAATGTTAAATTATTAGAAACTTCGCAATTACATTTGAGATTAGGTTTGTTATGTTGTCTTGCAGGGTAGACATTGTCTACAGGAGAGTTGCCTTAACAAGGTCGTGTATGTAGAAAGAAACAATTTTCAAATCTCGATACAAAAATACAAAATTACATAAAAATACAATACAAAAATGAAGGTTTTAAATACTCACGGGATAATATATCTCGTGTTGATTTTATTGTTGTTTAATAAATTATGACCTTTTATTGAACATACAAAATAGCTAATGCAATTTAAACCGGAGTAACTCCAGAAACTAGCTATGAGCAAATTCAAATCTTCATTTTCAAATTTTATATATCTATAAGATAGATTTTTAATATGCTCCAGGCTTGATTTTATGATCGGAACCTAATTTTTAAATAGAAACCAGCCTGTAAAGTTTCTGCGATCTTTTCGCCACAAAATTACATAATCTACTGTTGCATAAGTTGCGTAGAACTTGTACAAAAAAGGACGTTTCGAACCAGTTTCAGAAACATGACAATTTTGCACCCGGTTGAGATGCTTTAGTTTTTTTTCGGAGAATTATTCTTGAATTAAGTTACACGAATGTTTTACAAGCTTAAACGTTCAACTGTAAGTCATGAATTTATAATTACGCCAACTTGAACCCTCTCGAAACGAAAAACTGCTTCATATGCCTTGGAGACATGCCAGCAACGTGCATGAAAGCATCCGCGAAATGAAATAAGCAGCAAGCAAACGTACAAATCTTTCACAAAACATGTAATAAATTCACGTCACTTCCGGGAGCCCCATGAATTCTGCTCCACAAGGCGTGAATCCGTGAGCTAATTAAATTATTCCACTTGTATAACCACGTGAGGTGGTTTTTGTCACGCATTCGGCAGGAATAAGCAAGTAAAAAGCGACCATAACGAAAAACTGTGAATGTCTAAGGAACCGTGTGCGTGTTCATCTTAACAGTGAATGGAGTGGCGAAATGAAAAATCCACACGGGCAGCCCACGGCGTGGAAGTCACACGATTTAAATAGACTTCTTCGCTTTCCGCAGAAGAATAAGCACCACACACCGAAGAAAAAAGCCCCACAAGACAGCACGACATACCGTGCCGAAGCACACCTTTCATTTATATCTCGTACCAGCAAGCTTTTACCGCGCGCATTAACGCGAGCATCTGCAAACAATTCAATTTGCCGTACATTCTTACCGTCCCGACAGCTTCCCGGTACAAGGCATTAGGGCCCCCCCGCGTGTTCACCTCAACCGGCTATCGAGAAAGTAGGACAGTTATCGTAATTCCGTTCGATCGGTTCCGTGCGGTGGTGGGTGCTGTAAACTTCGTACCAATCCGACAACGGTTTCTATGGCAGCTAGGAGCAGCTTACCTTCCGAAATGCTTGAGAAATAAAATCGCTTGTCTTACGCGCCGGTACCGGCTGGAAGCGTTCGATCCTGACAACAGTCAGCTCGCCTCGCCCCGGTTCGCCTTTCGCGCAAATGAGTGCGTCTCAGGTTTTTATTATTTCCAGCAGTATCGAAGAACAGTTGCGAAAACAAAAGAACGAACAGAGACGGAGACGAATAAAAAATCTCAGATGAACTGGCAGCACCGGAATCCCAGCGCAGGCATCATCCAGTAACCGTAATGAAAGGCGGAAGGAACGGCTGCATGGTTGAATGCTGCTGCGGCCGGACGCCCTCCTGCTCGGATGTGCAACGAAGCCGAAGAGGAAAGCTTAAGAGAAAAGCGAGAAAAACTCAATTAAAAATTAATTCACTGCAGGCCGACCGGTCAGACGAGTCGGGCCGGGGACGGAGTAAGCTGGCAGCTACCCGCACGAGGCATCCTCCAGGGAGGGATGCGAAAGCAGTACGTACAAGCACACAGGGTCCCGGCGCGGGAACGGGAACAGCCGAAAGCGAGCAGCTCGCTGGAATCGATAGCAGCGAGCCGGGAGAACAAATGGACGAGCATTTCCCAACCGGACCGAAAATACCCACTGGTAATCAAGTTTTCTTTCCAATGCACTCGATATTGGCGAATAGTTTCATGTCGGCTTTAGTTGCAGCGCGTTTTTGTGTGTTCGGCTCCCAGCGCAGGGCCTGCTTTCTTACTCGTTTCTTCGCCGCACGAGCCCTCCACACGCCGATATCCCGGCAGCGTGTTCTTATTTCTTCCGGGCACGCTATTTAAACGGCCCCCGTCGGTGCTTTGCTGCGAACATTTACGAGCGGGCGATTTGATATCGGGTTTCATTGAATACTTGGAGCTGGTTGGCGCTGAACGCCCGAAAAGAACATTGTTCCGCGCTGCAAGCGGTGCAATATTGACGAGGCGTTTGAAAGAAATTGAAATGAATATTCAAATGTTAACGAAGTGCTGACACATTCTGAAATGTGCATATGCTTTAAAATTACTGGTTGTGTACTAGGTTCCATCAATCATTGTGCAGGCCTCCGGTATGGTTTGCAACTTTTTAATGCCTCCACACACACACACAGTGAGTACACTTAATTGCGTTTATTTATGTTCTTCATTTGATAATCCCCTGCCATAACCATGAATAATAGGTAGCTTGACATTATTAATACTCAATGCACATACTCATAATATTGTGATCTGTTATCTTGCGGTGTTATCCTCAACAAAGCAGATTTTAAGTCATGACGTCGTAAAAAAAACTCTGGGTCACTCATTGAAAACGTTACGGCCTATTTGAACATGAAAAAATCAGTTTATCAAGGTACAAATACATAATAGAATCAATCATTTACTTATTTGTGTGTGCTAGTGCAACAATAGTGTTAGGGCTTCAACAATGTTGTGTATACAAGAACGTACATGCCGGATATTTTTATTTAGAACTTTTCTGCGTGATGGGATACCATTTAGCGTTTGTATACAACTCAAGATGAACTTAATGTTGAAATGTCTCAAAGTGTTAGTATCCTAGGATCGGGGATTTGAACATAAAAATATCAAAATTATGTCCTTAACGTGAGCACAGTGCAGTTGAAATTTTTGAATGAAACCTTTCAATGGAGTTGTGTACAAGCCGTCGTATACATTAAGGTTCGCAAGCAAGTTGCATGCAGGACAGCTTGGAAAAGCTTAAAGTGTGAGAAGAGCTTAACATTATGGGAAAAGTATGCGACCACACGCTGAACGAAACGTTTTTAAACGTTTCAGATTTAAGCCATCTGCATGTTTCATGTTGAAGAACATTTGTTTTAAAGCAATAACAATAGTATCAAAACATCCCACAGCATCAAACGGCAACAGAAAGACGCCATATCGTTTTGATTATTTTAGAAAATAAAACAACAAGAAAATCAAAAGAATTTTCTCTATATTCAAAACGAAAGTTAACATAATAGCATAAACCCCCTCGTAAAACACAAAACACGTCAGATATCTTCCTATGAAATCGCTTTTATTACCGTGCCGCCCGTCATCCATCTCGTCGTAATGTTGCTTATCTGCTAAGTCGTGTGTTTATTTGCATGTTACTTTATTTGTACAAATAGCGTAAATAAATAGTCGACACTCCAGCACCGGAGCGCACCGGCTGGAACCCGGCGAATACGGCAAAACGATCGAACGCACGGCGCAGATACCGGCCACCCGGTTTCAGTGCGTTAGTTTTGCGGATTAATGTAATCAATAAATGGAATCTTCCTTGGCGTTTCTGTCTCAGCGGGTGCGGCCGATTGTGCCGCGGGTGTGTATGCGGGTGGACATGTGTGTCTGTGTGGGTGTGTGTGTGTGTGTGGGTCAGGATGGGGTTTGTTCTCGGTAGACCCCGAGGGAAACCCGCTGGCAAACACGTCTGTGTGCACATCCGGGGCGATATTGCAACAAGAGCGTGATCCTAAGAATAAATACTCGGCTGCACACTAACGCGCATCGGGATGGAAGTGCGAACGGGGCATCAATACCCTTCGCCCAACGCTCGTTAGTGGCGCGAAGTGCCACCCGTCTGCCCACCCCACCATTGTCTTCTGGTCGCTATTTACAGTTTCTTTATCGTGCCGGTGCTCCCGGACGTCGTGTCGGTGGCGGACGACTCGGAACTGAACTTATCCCGCACGGGCGGCTGGGCGTCTCCATCGGGCGTTTCCGGCTCGCCGGCGTCGCCGCTCGTGCGCACCACCTCCGGACACTTGAAGGACGACGGTGTGCGCATCAGCCCGCCCGGGTGCACGTAGCTGTAGTGGCCGTCCGGTTTGTGCTCGATGCAGATGATATCGACCGGGGGCGCCTCGTCCGGTTCCGTGCCTTCGCCGCAGCACGGTTCACACTCGGAGCCGACCGAGTTCTGGCGGGACATGGTCATGTAGGTGCTTTCCTGGTGCGTCGGCAGCAGTGGCCCGACGTGGAGCGTGTTCAGTGCGATCGGGGGCTCTTCTTCGACCGGCGGCTCTTCGGCCACGATGGGCGGCGAGCTGATGAATGCGTTGCTCGTCCGTGCCGGACGCCCGAGCGTGGAGCAGATGCGGGGTGGGGGCGCGGGAACCAGTCGGCCACCGGGGACAGCTGCGTCCCGGCGCAAACTGTGCGTCCCGTGCGGAAGCACACCGTACAGGGATTGTGGCGGTAAGGACCGACGCTTCATGGAGGTCCCGATGGTTGCACCGGGATGCCGCGGATGATCCGGCAAGACTTTCGGGAAGTTTCTCCTTTGGATTACCCGGAGTGCTTCCTCGGGCGACAGGGGATCCTTCTCGGTGCTTTCGTCGCGCGACGTTACGTTAATGTCACCGGGAGCGTCCTGCTCGATGAAGCTCGTGACCTGCTCCTCCCCCGGGAGCCGTACGGGACAATTGTAATAGATGGTTCCTCCGGCGGTTAATGTCTGTTTCACTTCGTCTGTGGCCGCCGAACTGGAGCACGATGAAGACGTCCCAGTGGAGCTGCTACCGGAAGTCGATTCACCCACACCCCTGGTCGGTGGTCCATCTCCGGGACATCCCCGGGACATCACACAGTCCACCTCGTCCGTCGTCCCATACTCGAACGACTTCGCCTTCGTTATCTCGATAGGTTCCTGGCGCAAGACACTATTACTCCTGGCCTGCGGCGTTGCATCGATGGCGACGCTGATCTTGTGAGGAGGAACCACCGGAGGCATCCGACAGCCCGCCGACGCCACCATCCAATCGCACACCTTCGTGTGTGAATCGACCGCATCGACCCCGATCGGGCCATCATCGCCGTACTGTTGCTTGGCGACCGGTTCGTAAGAGTTTGACTTTCGCAGGGCGAGCGCCATTGTCGCAGCATCATCCAACAGGTACGACCCGTGGTGCAGGTGGTGATGGTGATGATGCAACCCGTGTAACTGATTGCACCCTTCGGTGTCCTTCTCCCCGGCAACGACGACAGCGGCCGCGTTCTCCAACATCGCGTCATCATACTTCCGCTTCACCTTGCGCCCGACACCGCCATTGTTAGCCGTCTTTGCAAGATGGCGCCGTACGAGATAGCCCACTATGACGACAATGTTGAACAGAAGAAACACCAGCGCGACCGCTATCAGCAGCGTCAGTGTCGATTCGCTTTTCATCATCTCCGCCGCACTCCCGTCCAGCTCCGGTTCACCTACCCCGAACGGGGCGTCCTTGCCGTGCTGGTACTGCTGGTGCTTCGGGTGCTTCTGATGCTCCCCACCGGACGACGCCAGCTGGGCCGGGCCGGATCCTTTCTCCTGCGGGATGGCCGCTGCCGACGACGTGGCCGGTGCATTGTACATGCCCGGCCCGGCCAGCGGATCCTTCATGCGGTAGAGCAGCTCCTTGAACGGATCCTCCGTCGGCCGCTCGATGTCAACGTGGATCGGGTAGAGGTTGATGTGGCCGGTCGGGAAGTCCGGATGCGGCGTGGTGCCACGGACGCGCGTTACACCGCCGCTCCCCGGCGGTGAGAAGAAGTCCGAGTACGGTGCGTACGCCTTCGTGCTCGTGATCTTCTTCAGCTCCTCCGGGAGCTCCTCGTTCCAGAACTTCATGTACTTCTGCCGGTACCGGTGGCCGACGACCGGCGTGATGCCCATGTGCAGGTAGCTCTGGTTGATGGCGTTGTACTCCGGCCAGTCCACGTCGTAGTACGACCAGTCCTCCGGGTTGAGGTTCAGAAACAGGCGGCAAAACATCGGTATCCGGGACGTGTAAATTACCGAACGGAACACTTATGTCGACACTCTCAGCAGAACTGGCTGGTATCGATTTCGCATTGAAAATCAAACCAGCGCTCTTTGCCGGCCGCGAATCGCCGTGCAGTATCCGCGTCGACGAAAAAAAAGCAGCGTTGCCTTATTGCAGCACAATACGTTCACACATTCCTTTCGGTTGATGTAGTTCAATGTCGTACGAGAAAATTTCTGGCTCAATGAGTGTGGTTATTTTCTGCCGAAAGCGTGTGATTCAGTCTTCGGTTTTTGTGTTAATCATAGCCCCTCTTCAGAACATCTGCCCCATCTTGGTATGCTCGTTTTTTTTTGTTGCATACCGGCAGTTTCAATCTCAGGACAATTCTATAAGCAATGAGTTTTTTTTTGTAAGGGAATTATCAAGAAACAAAAAGAGTCGCTTGTAAGATAAGAAGTTGTTTAAAGCGAACAAAATAGCACAATGAATAAAGCTAGCTTGTAGCTTAAATAACCTTAAAAGTCACAACAATGTTGCGCATTGTACATTAATCTCCTAAATATCAATTTGTTACCCGATTTTTATTTATTTATTTGTTATACATTTATTTGTTTACAATTTACTTGTTTTTTTTTGTTTTTTTTTTTAAATCAGCCACCTGGCAGCAACTGCAACAATACAGGCATATGCTGTACTTATACTCATATTAAAGACAAACGCTGAGCAAACGAACTCAGCTTAAATGTGTTCTATCGAATAAAGGGTCATGGCAACATAAAAGGACTTTTCAATGAAGAATTATTGACATGTTCCTTTGTATCTGGGATACATAAATTAGTTAAAGATACATTTGTCCTACGTTTATCATTTCTTTTTAAAATTTTTCCTAAAGAATCTTGTTCACTTCAATGTCCTTTCAGAGGATAAAATGAAGAAGAACAATGAGAAGAATCCGAAGTTTCCGACAGCAAAATCTTTAAAAATGTAAACTATTATGGAATATTGTTAATTTTCACCATTTGAAACCTAATAATAAGAAAAACGTTTCGAGTCATTTTCTTAGAAAAATAACCCACAAAAAATCCCGTATCAACATAGGTAGTGTTGAGTTTAAAATAGTTCTTCAAATTTACTATGTTTATTTCTTTGCGCGGATCAAAATAGTATCACGCGGTTGCGAAGCCATTAGCTTTCCAATCAATCTCTGCCTTCAAGTCATGCCCTGTAGGTGTTGATCCTGCAAATTCCTCAAATAACTGCTCCAATGTCCCTAAAGCAGATTTTTAACCGCAAAAACCCACACAAAGTTGAAGGCTCACTTTCCATACCGTTCGGCGAACAATAATTGTCGTCCCTCCGTGCATCCGTGGCGTTACGCACGTTACATACCGTATGCGTTCAAATACATTCTGTTGTGGGCCCTACATTTCGTTTCACCGCCGCGCGAACGTGTATAAATAGAAACGCCCTCTCGCTATCTCTCTCTCTCACTCTCTCGCTCCGGGAAAACTCGCGGGAAACTCAAACGCGGGCGGGCGTTCATAACTTCTTGATGAATCTTGTACTTTTATTACCACGAGAGAGACGCATCGGGCGACCGTTTTTCGAGCTTAAGAAGTGTGGCCGGCGTGGTGAGGGTGGAAAAATTGCACCAGATAGAATGTCCGCCAGCCGGCTGCCGGACAGGAAGCTCAGAGCGTGTGCGTACAAGAAAAACACTGCTGACCGGATGCCTTTTCGGGCCGGGACGGGTTTTTGTCCCCTTCTCTATTGAGCACCATCAAACGGCGCACCGTTCAAACTTTATTAATTAAGGAAGCACGTACGGGTCTGGTCAGCGAACACCAGCTGCAGACTTCCGCCTTCCGACGGACTTCGGAGCTGCAACGAGAATGGTACCGCAATCCGCGGACACGGTCGCAAAGGTGCTGCCCATTGCTATATACACATACACACGCAGCGCTCGCTGAGGCAATAATCGACGGATAGGGAGAAAAACCCGTCGACGGTAATATTTCATCAGCGATCAAAACAACGTCGTCCGTGTGTTTCCTGCGAGATCGCACAGTGCAGTGTGTGTACTCCACTATTCGTACACCCGCGGACGCTGAAATTATCGTCGAATGCAATTAATTAAAGTTTGCCCGTTCTTGCGTCCCGTTCGACCCAACCGACGTCACCCGCGGACGCTGAAATTATCGTCGAATGCAATTAATTAAAGTTTGCCCGTTCTTGCGTCCCGTTCGACCCAACCGACGCCGTCCATTGATCCGGCCAATATCCGGGTGGGAAGTGGGTTTGCCCTGAAGGCAGCGGAATGCCGGCACGTTCCCCGTTGCAGCGTCCGAGGTCCAGAGAACTGCCCGTACGCGTACAGTGCTGCCTCGAGACGGAAGAGCTAAAATTAAATCCCATCCTTGTACGCAGTGCGCGTCTCGCTGGACGAACCATCCCGGCGTTCTACGGGGAGACGGCAGTTTTGCTTTCCGCGTCAAAGTCCATCATCTTCCGCGGTGGATCGTACGCAGAACGACTGCGTTATTGCGATTGCTGCACTCCCGCCGAACATCTGTTCCTGTCCTGCGCGAGGACCGTGTACCTGTACCCGGGTCCGTCTCCCTCGGTGGCAATAAAACCCGGCATCAAGCGAACTGTAACCTACAACTTCGCGCAGACATCGGCAACGGCAACGTTTCCTCATCCGAAAAGGGCATCTCCGTCGGAGGGTGATCACGGCGACACGGCCGCTTTCTGCAGCACCCGATCGCACTCCAGCCGGTACGGTGGGATGCGTTCGCTTCATTACGAGAGCGCTCGTTCCACCACCATCTGCGGTTGGATGTGCCCGTACGGTTGTTTCTTTAATTGCCCCTGGGCCCAACAAATGCCACAACTTGCCCGCAAGAAGCGATCCAGGCAGTAACTGTTCGGAAAACGGGGGGAAAACTTCTGGCAGCAAAAGCAATCTTTTCTCGGCCCGTAACTCGACGATCCTTGGGTGGAAGAGTTGCTCAGGTGCATCTGCCCGCCTGCGGTTGCTGGAGTGAGGGAAGTCCTTCACTGCAAATCTCGCTTTCGGCTGCACCAACCATTTGGCATGGGCATGGCGTGACCGAACGGAACCGAAAGCGGCGCAAAGATATGGTGTGCCATGTGCGGTCGGGGATTTTTTTTCGTTCATGGGCAAATTTTCGGAAGGCTGCACTCATGCAGCTGTGTGGGCACGTGTTGGGGCACATCCGTCATCTCCACGAACACGCTTGCAGAGTCGGCCGGGGGACGTGAAAATGACTCGCATGTCCTACACGCACAAGTACAGCGTTCATCGTTCCAGCGCGCAGAAGATTGCCCTGGCGAAGACAAACGAGCATGCGAATGGGTAACGAGTGAAGAAGATTGATTTACTTGTGCTGAACCAATGTGCCTGGCACCGGGGGTGCCAGATGCGTTTCGAAGCTGCAGCAAACCCGGGTGCAAAGAAAACCGGCACGACCGAAAAACATTATCCGGAAAGCTCATCATCGGCTGCCGTTTTTAGCCGTACCCGGTATTCATAGCACACGAGGAAATTTCGCCATATGCTACCGGGAACAGAATGGTTCCTTATCGTCTGCTTTCCGATTCCGCTTCAAAAGTATGCTTGAGCTTTAATGTCCGTACAAACTGATCGATCCTTTATTCGAGCTGCCTACTTTAATTGATGCTTTGAAACATGCTAAACATGACGTTTCCATGACAATGCGGGTTACAAGATGTAATAAAAACATGACACTGATACATGTTGCTGTTTCCCCTAAAATATCCATGGTTTGTTGAAACATATTTTTTTAAAGAATAAAAGCTAATGTGAACATCAAATTTGGATGTCAACGACGTTTAAACAACCAAGCATAAATAGAACGTTTTCATATCTTGCCTTCTAAAGTTCACAAAACCAAATGTAATACGTGTTCATATCCTATCAATACATCAATTTGTTCCTATTCGCAGTGGTGTTTGCATACGGAGCTGTGCGCACACTTTGTCGTGTGTTGACATCACGCCATACAATTATCCCGCTCACACTGTTTACCCGCGCCAGTAAGGGCACTAAGAATTGCCGGCCGAAAATACCCACAGTGAAAGGTGCGGGCTGTGAAATGATTCGCCTGATAACTAAAAATAATTACCACGAGTTCGCCCCACAAGGATGCGCCGAAAACAAGCTGCTCGAAAGCGGCGAGCAAACATAAAAACACACTCACGAAACACAAACAACATTCTAGCAGCGAGCACCGCGTGATTGCATTCCTCCGGGCCAGTGTGACGAAATGTGTGGCATCCGTGGCAACAAAAGATGAAGAATCATCAAGCAAAGTTAACCTTTGACGGCTGCTTCCAGTTTCCTTACCAGCGATGCACAAACAGGACTCATGGAAGCGCTAGATATCTTGCCACGTGTATTGTTTTAGGGAGAGAAGAAAGAAAATTAAGCTACAATTGCACCCACGTAGTATGTTGCGCAGTACGTATTAGCCCACGCCAATCACACGAACGAGCTCGTCCCACCCACACCGCCCCAGGTTTTGGGTACGATTTCTGTAAGGATTTTTTACGTCTTCGGGATTCCTTTCTCTAAATCCACTTCCTAGTGTCATCGCCGTCATGCGAGGCAAGCGTACGGTCGTTCTCGAAGGTGTCTGTTTTGCTCTTATTCAATGTTGCTGCTGCACTCGACGTCGCGCTCTTGCATACGTCATTCGCTACAGCATTCATACCAAATGGTTCACTTTTCCCCCATGTAATGGAACAGACTTATGCATGTCGGACTCCATATCGGTAGCTATGGGTGGAATTGAAACATTATCCGGAAAGCTCATCATCGGCTGCCGTTTTTAGCCGTACCCGGTATTCATAGCACACGAGGAAATTTCGCCATATGCTACCGGGAACAGAATGGTTCCTTATCGTCTGCTTTCCGATTCCGCTTCAAAAGTATGCTTGAGCTTTAATGTCCGTACAAACTGATCGATCCTTTATTCGAGCTGCCTACTTTAATTGATGCTTTGAAACATGCTAAACATGACGTTTCCATGACAATGCGGGTTACAAGATGTAATAAAAACATGACACTGATACATGTTGCTGTTTCCCCTAAAATATCCATGGTTTGTTGAAACATATTTTTTTAAAGAATAAAAGCTAATGTGAACATCAAATTTGGATGTCAACGACGTTTAAACAACCAAGCATAAATAGAACGTTTTCATATCTTGCCTTCTAAAGTTCACAAAACCAAATGTAATACGTGTTCATATCCTATCAATACATCAATTTGTTCCTATTCGCAGTGGTGTTTGCATACGGAGCTGTGCGCACACTTCGTCGTGTGTTGACATCACGCCATACAATTATCCCGCTCACACTGTTTACCCGCGCCAGTAAGGGCACTAAGAATTGCCGGCCGAAAATACCCACAGTGAAAGGTGCGGGCTGTGAAATGATTCGCCTGATAACTAAAAATAATTACCACGAGTTCGCCCCACAAGGATGCGCCGAAAACAAGCTGCTCGAAAGCGGCGAGCAAACATAAAAACACACTCACGAAACACAAACAACATTCTAGCAGCGAGCACCGCGTGATTGCATTCCTCCGGGCCAGTGTGACGAAATGTGTGGCATCCGTGGCAACAAAAGATGAAGAATCATCAAGCAAAGTTGACCTTTGACGGCTGCTTCCAGTTTCCTTACCAGCGATGCACAGGACTCATGGAAGCGCTAGATATCTTGCCACGTGTATTGTTTTAGGGAGAGAAGAAAGAAAATTAAGCTACAATTGCACCCACGTAGTATGTTGCGCAGTACGTATTAGCCCACGCCAATCACACGAACGAGCTCGTCCCACCCACACCGCCCCAGCTTTTGGGTACGATTTCTGTAAGGAATTTTTACGTCTTCGGGATTCCTTTCTCTAAATCCACTTCCTAGTGTCATCGCCGTCATGCGAGGCAAGCGTACGGTCGTTCTCGAAGGTGTCTGTTTTGCTCTTATTCAATGTTGCTGCTGCACTCGACGTCGCGCTCTTCACTTTTCCTTTCCTTGCCGTGCTTCGCAATCAGATTCCGCTTCCACCCAGCTCCCCCCTCTTGCGAGCAACGAAATTTCACGATCGTACCGCGTATGGAGCGAACCGCGTACGTCGTGACACTTTATAAATTTAGCGCAACCGAAACCGAAATGCCGCTCGGGTGCGTTGGGCCCGGTCGGGGAGTGGGTTGTTCAAAGAAGCGAAATAAGGCAACAAGCACACACACACGAGCACGCACACACACGCAGACACAGCCACTCGCCACGCAGCGTCACGTGTGACAGCGGACAGCGAAGACGGAAGGGCGGATCTCGTACCCGTGCGGACAGTATGGCTCTGCCTGCCAGCTGCGCGTTTAATGCTGCCTTAATGCGCGCACGCTCTCGCGCAAGAAGAAGCACTTTTTCCGCCCAAGAAGACACGGTCGAAGATGGGGAGGAAGCGCTGGGCGTTCGCACACGTTGGGCGTTATTTATAAAACGCTCGGGAGGAAGAAGCCGCAACGATCTTGTTTTGCTTGCGTTGCTCCGGTTTCGGTTGCCCGTTGCGCTGTGATCGAGGCGTACCGCTACTTATGCTTGCGTTGCGCGACATTTATTCTACCCCTCACTCGGATCGAATCGACCCTAGAAAGCCACCCAAAACACGATCCACACTTTGCCTCACACTTTAAGGATGTTTCTGTTTGCCAGGTGATTGAACCTAGTCGTTTACACGCAACAATAAAAAAAACTCCCGTACCGTGATTGTTTTGCAGGGTGATCCTAATTCAAATAAGCGCCATGCGCGGATAAAAGAGTTTTTGTGACTATTTGTTTGAATATTTAACACGTGCTCACTGAGAATGCCATCCAGATCGTGTAGATATGCAGCACTCTTCTACCGCCTGCGACAGTCCGCTTCACGATCAGCTCACCAAACACGCACTCACACTAACAGATCACACAAAGCATATGCATTCACCAGCACAATGCAGCACCGCATGCCTACCGATATGCATTCGTGTGTTGATTTTTTCACCCTTTTCTTATTCAAATCGTTGTGATTTCGTTTCTAGCGTCGCTTCCGAATCGCGCACACGACATCGCGGAACGAGCCTTCCGCCTTGTTCGTTGTTCTCTTGCACACTTCCACAGGCAGGAGCGTACGGAGATTAATCTTTTTTTGTTTGTTTCGCTACTCACACTCGGTGTTTTTCACTTCGTTTCTAATTTGTTCTTTTTGGTCGGTTTCAAGAATAAATGGCTTTTGGCGAACGACACGACGCAAACGGGCGCGCACACACTCGGAGACTCGCGATCTTGTGCTGCGTATTGTTGACAGCACCGCGATCGATCGAAGACTGAAGCGACCGGAGATGCACAGCACGGCGACAGCCTCTCTCTCGGCGGCACAAAATATGATCACGCTCACGCTGGTTTCGTGGCGCGAGCACGATCGGTGACAAATTTTTTCACCGTTTGAAGCCAGGGTATGCATGTCATTAGTTGAACAATAATAATGAAAGCCATGTGGTAACGAGTTTCTGTTGCTTTATGTCATATTCAAAATATGGGATTCTTTCGAAATATTCGCAATAGCGATACTTCTTACAGGTGTTTTAATCAAATTGTCAACATCTTTATCAACTTACCAACTAAAACAGGTATTTTCAATTCCATTAGACTCAAAAAAGCTATTGAACAATGAAATCCAGAAGACATAAACAAGGCGATTGAATCAGATTTGAAAAGATGGCTAAATGCTTCAAATGAATGATTCATATAATATTATGATATATTTGCCTCTCACGGCTTGCCTGATCAAGGCTTGTTCACTACCAATCCGTTTGGCATGGCTACCCTAAAACTAGACATTTTGGAAAAAAGAATCAATGGACTCGATTGAAATTACTGTATTCATAGAACAATTAGGTTCGATATGTTTCGAGATTCTAAAAATATTGAAAAAGCTTAAGTTTGCTTAGAAATACGTTTTATTAAAATCACAAAATCATAAAAGGATGTATTAGTGCCTGTAGCAATCCATAAATCGCGAGCCATTCGATTAAACGTTTTGATAATGATTTGCTGGCAAAATTTGTGTCTGGTATGTTGATTGTGGATTAACCATCGTTTGATAAAGTGTTTTTAGTAGTACTAGAGAAAATAGAAAGTTTTGTTTATCTGTATCGCTGTGTCTTAGAAAGGACTTCATTTTCATGTTCAATTAGAAATGAAATTTTAATATTATTTAAATATAAACAATTAATGTGTGTCATAGACATTAAGTGAAACATAAATTTTAATTGGAAGTAAATTCAAATTACTTTCCATTTCATTATCTAATTTACCACATTTTCAAAATGTTCGTTACTTCTAAACGGCGTTCATATCAACCCTTGCGATTATGGCACCAACGCAGTGCTCGAAACCACTCACGGATCAGCTGAATGGCACTCACCTGCAGCACACGGCGTTGCTAGACATGCGCACCATCCCTCCCAAACAGACAAGAGTACCGTCGTTCGCCAACCCACCTCCAGGAGGCTGTGTGTAGTGTTTTCGCAGCCCCCGCGTCTGCCCCAGCATCGGTCGCTCATGCGCACATACACACACACAGAGGCACGATCCGCAAGCAAGCTCGTGTGACACAAACGTCAACCCTTGAGGTGCGTGGAAAACTTCACCACCGCACGGCCAACGTGACGGGTGGCCCATTCAGTCGGAGTTAGGTTACGAGACAGCGCTGAGTGAAAGACCGTCGGTCGGTGCGCGTGCAGTTCGCGTGTGGTGGTTCTTCTTCTTCCCGATCCGCACGACCCCTCACGACGCCCGGTCGGTGTCGGATTTGCACGTACGTCAGAGAAAAGCTCGCCCGTTGCCCGTCGCGCTTCGCTTGCTGTGCCCACATCGCTCGGGACGGGTGGTGTTCGAACCCCTTCGAACGACAGTGCACTAATCATCGGCAAACAATGTCTAGCGTACGGTGCGCACGGAATCAATGGAATTAATCGCCCGTCGAGTGTGGTGCTCGTTTGCGTGGTAAATAAGCTCGGTCGCACCCGCTCGGCTCGAGCCCGATATCAGTGCGAGGCTGAGCGCCTCCATCACGAGGGATAGAGTATTTTTCGTTGTTGTTTTTTTTTGCGGTGCGATTGTTGTTTTCCTCTTCAACGCGAAGTGTTTTGCACCCTCGGCATCGGTTACGTGTGCGCCACGGGAAGTGGATATGCCTGGTGACTGGCAGTGATTTGCAAGCGTGTTTGTCTGCCTGTGAGGAAATTATGTCAAATTATTGTCGTTTTTCACAGCGCCTGCACAGTGGTGGTTGTGATGCGCGTGTACCGCCTGGCAGTGGCAATGCATCCGCGCCCAACTGAATGGAGTCCTCCGCAAGGACACGGATCGGCAGCGACGACGAACCGTCATTGAATTGCACTTGCCGTCTCCGGTGTATGTTTCACACGGTGTGTGAGTGGTGTTTGTGTGTTTGAGTGCGAGCGGGTGCATCGTTGCTGCGTTACGCCCGACGCAGCGTGCGATGGATGTATTCGGGGCGGATTGTTCATCGCCCGTGAGCCCAAGGCCGTGGATAGGGAGCGTGTGTCGTCGTACCGTCATCGCGGCTCATCCGCATCCGCTAGGATTACGCCCGTTATCCAACGCATCGCTGCAACCGACCCGCTTCAAAGGACACTAGCGCACGAGATTAAAAGAACCGCTGCCCGCCGCGTCGAGTGCAATCGGGAGAGTGGGAGAATGGGTGCGTCGGGTTCGGAGTGATTGCATTCGCTCCCAGCAGCATCCCTATGCCGATGGCAACCGCGACACGCGACTCGAAGTCGTTCGATTGTGGCAGCACCCATCGTTTCGTTACGGGTGTATTGTTCGAAAGATGAAAGGTGGGGCGAAAAACCATACCCGTGTGTAGAGAAAGAAATGGTTCCGGCAGAGCAATCGACTCACGGCAGGGAAAAGCTCGTACGAAATCAAGTGTGAATAAGTTGCCCGTAATGATCGTGACGAAACATGCTCACTAATGAGCTCAGTGGTACCGAAGTGAGGCACAGTGAATTATTAGTGTGAGTGTGTTCGGTAAAAATGAGCATTCGGCCAGTTGAAAAGGTAAAGAAAGTGAACGAGGTGCAGAAGCTTTAAGCAAAAGCCTAGATCAGTGAAAAAAGTAGTTCAAATTTAAGTGATTCCACAAGTGTGTGTTAGTGTACACCCAAATACACGAGTAGTAGCCTGCGGTGCTCGAATTTTCCAGAAATTAATATGCGAAAAAGGGAATAAATACAACCGGGAGAAGAAAAAAATCACCGTGAATCAGAAGAAACGCGATGCTTCCAGTGCAATCTTCCACCCACAAGGTCGCCCTTCCACTGTGAGAAGTGAGTGCTGGCTACACCGCCCGACCGACCGAAGTGCACAGTGGCGTGTAATACGATTACGAAATTGTAACTCGCGAGTTTAAACGAAATCAACGAAAAATAAGATAAAAAAAAGCAAAAGGAGTGAAATATGTGATGTATGAGCTTGCACAGCGATGTGGCAGCTGAAGCAGCCGAAGCGACTCGAATAAAGTAACCATGCTGCCAGCTACGGTGATTATTGCGGTGGTTGTTTTCGCCGTTACGCTGGTGGTCCCCATTAATTCCGCTGGATCCGGAGGG
>LULB01062216.1:0-10120 GCA_002091845.1 Anopheles cracens | reverse complement strand
GGCACGAGTGTTTGTTCGGAACAGAGGCAGGAAAAACAGCAGTCTCTGATTGCTCCCAGATGGAACGCCCGAAAGGGAATGGAGGACGAGCGATCCAGCAGAAAAACGTAGAATGAAATTAAATTAACCTTTTTTGGGCACACTCCCGCCGGGCAAGTTTCCCATGCGAGTTTGTCCTGCTACCGAAAACAGCCCGCAGCACTTCGCAGGCAACTCTTTCATGTTAGCCTTTCACTCATGAGCGTTTCCGCCTCAAAACGGTTTGTGAATGAAAGTGGGTGTGAGTGTGTTGTAAAACTCCCGTGCGTGTATGTTCGTTCGTTTTTATCACAGGAAAGTTCTTGTTCCGTATTTGATCGGGAAAGTCGGTGACAAAGAGTTCACTCACCCCCGTTGGTGGTTAAGCTTGGCTCACGTCGGTGGCGCTTCTAGATTTCTTGGAGCTAGATTCAATTAAAATTCAGTGGCTGGAAGATGCTCGTTATGCAAACGAACCCTAGGGGTTTCGGTTTTACTGGTGTCCTTGGACATTTCCCGGAGAGGGCGAGAAATGTGTTGAGCTTAAGCCGGAGAAGATTTTGCGAAATTTTACTTTTTTGTGCTGCATTAAAAACCCAACCCTTCACCAGTGGAAAACATATCTGAAGAAAGAGATCACTCGTACGAGCCGAGAATTGATTTCTTGATCCGATCAACCGCTTCGGTTTAAATCGAAAGGCAAGCCAAAAGAAGTGAAAAGAAGGCACGTGTTGCGTATTTCTTCGCCATCATTTGGCTTCTTTTCCTCGCCCGTGATCGATTTAAAAAAGCCTTTACTGAACGATGTATTCCCCTGGGTTTCTGTGCGTATCCTTTGCTTATACGGCCCACGCTGTCAAACAAACTGTCAACCCCGGGAGTGATGTGAAACGATGTTCATATAGGCATAGAAAGGCAGTTGAGAGGCATCGGTCGCAGCGAGTTGGAAAAGAAGATACACAACCGGAGAAGAAGATGTGCGTAAAAATGAGCTTTGGGAAACCGGTGAAAGGAAAACCCTTCGAACAATCATCACCGTCGAGCTTGGAATGTGTCTTAAAGAGATTAACCTCATGCGATTAGATATATCAGAACTTTTTATTGATTACTTTTCCAATCAAATTCTATAGACTACTACTTGAGGTCTCGTAAAAATGAACATTTTACCGCGGAGCAAAATAAAAACTAGAAATCATTTCACCACATCCATGCGAAGTCCTTTCTCAATTCTAAAATCTGTTCCTGCCGACATCTCCATTCATTTGCTCGCCACTGATTGTTCCCTCGTTCTCTTCATATCTTCCTATCACACACAAAATCGTCACGTGCCGTAAAAGCAACGATTGAATCTATTTGTCGAATGGTCGACTCCGAAGGCTGTGTTCCTAGCGAACCCATTTATGAGACGACATAAATTAGGGAACGATCTCCTTGGAGACTGGCATGAATCTCGGACTTTCTGTGTCCTTTTCAGGATTAACGATTTGTCTTGTTACATCTGATCTGTTTCCATGAATAGCTGAATCATTTTGGTTGAAGGGGTTTGATTTATTTAAATTAAAAATATCACTTCGTACACTTGTTTGCGGTTGAGTTTCACTAAGAACAGATAAACGATTTCAAGGTTTTAAAAGACTTTTAGCATAAATATCATCTACACTACATACATAAAATCTAACAGACTTCTTGGCATGACGTGAACCATTTATTCGAGTATATTTCCTTTTGATCGCCGTCAATATATCTCCCCATGGGTTCGCTATTGAAAAGCGCTATTTACGGACTGAATTGAGCCGAATGTGTGATGTGCTCGTGCATTTATATTGAACGTGAATGCATTTTTTGTGTCACGATTAAATGACACATCAATGATTCAGAGAAATAGTATAATCTTAAATGGAACCGAGCATTTTGAAGAGAAGTGCCTGATTGCCTCGACGACAGTAAGCATGACACGATATTTATTTGATACATTAAATTGTAAAAGATCCATCATCAAAGTTTGGCAAAACTTTACTGAAACGCATCCAAAGTTCATGAGCTTCAGATTGTATTTTAAGCTGCTCCTGACTATCCAGATCAAGCATCAGTTTAGGAAGAGCAGAACGTACGATGTCCCTGCATACAGCGCGATTTTGCTGCAGGAATCATTTCATATTCCTTTTTTGTACACGATGTACGATAACGATAACAGTACGCTAGATGAACGCGTTGCCTGCAGGGAGCTCGAACGATGATGCAAAAGCGCAATCCCAGAGCCTCTTCTTGCCGGTACGTGCGGCGAGGTTGATTGATTCGGCAAAATTGAATGATTATCGAAGCGGTTTGCCAACATCGTCTGTTCGCTGCGACTTTGAGGAAGGAATGTTCAAAAGTGAACAAGCAATAGAAGAATGATTCAGTTTGATTATGCTCCAAAGTCTATGAGCATGTGCGGCTCAACTAAAACGGAACATCCTTCCGTAGTAAGTGTGTTCAATTCATGTCCAAAATCGAATGCTTTTCTGCTTCCATTGCTCTCTTTACTTCAATGTAAAATATGTTCCAGTCTGCAGGAAAGTTCTGCTGGCATTGCATGAACATTTTCCGCCCTTTTGCTGACTAAATGCTGTCGAGAAGTTTCCTGTTTTGCTACACCGACACAATGGTTCGCTTGCGGTGGCATTGCTGTGGATGTTTACTGCCGGGTGGATGTTTTCTTGTTGCTTACATGAATTTCCATCCATTTCAGTCCAATTCGATCGAATTTCCCTCCGGGAGGAAGCGAATTTCCGGCGAGTTTCGGGGGGTTGGGCGTGATTCGACACGTGCTTCCAGCATGGTCATTCATCGTTGGAGGTTAGTTTCGGGATTGTTGATTAAAGCTTTATTATTATTCCAAAAGCGAGCAACTTCAAAACCGAAAAGTTGTATCTACACGATACGACGATGTCCGGAGGAAAGAAGCATGATTGGAATGCACACAAAATGGCAACCGAGGCACGCTCATACGGTTGAACTGTTCGTGGCAAATGCCAGTGGGCTTCAGCTCGCAGTTTAAGCTGCTCCTGGGAAGGTATCCGGATCAAGCATCGGCTTAGGAGGAGCATAACGTACGATGTACCTGCCTGTAGCGCGATATTGCTGCAGGAATCCACCCACATTCGTTTTTTGTGCAACGATAACGGTACGCTAGATGAACGCGTTGCCTGCAGGGAGCTCGAACGATGATGCAAAAGCGCAATCCCAGAGCCTCTTCTTGCCGGTACGTGCGTCCTTGCTTTTCCATTCAAAACTTCTCAATAGATTCTGATCAGTTCCTCAACAGATTTTAAACAGAAAATTTACTTTGTATCTCAAGATTAGACTTATGAAAATAGTGAGAAGTTAGATATGATTTTATATGAAGAAAGGTTCGAGAGTGAATCGGGTGATGCGATTCGGTCGACTTTTTAGGTTCTACAGAGATATCAGACTCGCTAGGCATTAGGAGCAGAGTCTCAATCGTTCCAAAAGTTGTTTTTTGTAAGGACCACCCGCTTTAAAACACCCAACCATTAAACTGAAGCCATCTGGTAGCCGCACGCAACGTACCTTGTCAATTATCACCCGAACGCGCAAAGCCAAATCATGCGTCACATTTAAAACCACGAAATCCTCGAAACAATCGCTGCTCGCTTGGCTGCACACCATCAATAAAGTAATTTCTTTTTTACACCACCACAATGAGCGGCACCCAGCGGCAGGCAAAGGCAATGAATAATGCATTCAATTGGCCAGGTGGTCAGCTATTGACATTGCGGTGATTGAAGCCCCGGTGACATCGCGCGGCCAGCATGATTAATGGCACGTTGTGGAGTTGAGCGCCGTGTGGAATTATGGTAATGGTAAGGTACCGGGCTTCAAGATGTCCGCCACAAACGCAAACCGGACACAATCCGCGGTTCGCCATTTTTGTAAACACGGGCGAAGTGAAATTATTTTTTACTGTACAAAGTTTTTGTTATCCTTTTTTATTATGTTTCAGTATGCGATGTTTTCGACGAGGCTAGGCTCAAAGTAGTTCTTTTGTATAATATTTTTCCATTTTTCTGATAGCCCAGTTTACTTTAACGGTGTTCCACTAACTGAACCTTCTGCCAGTAAACATAATATCATCATTAACCAACCACTTCATCGAGTTTTTACTCACCGTCTGCTCGTTCTAAATCCACTTTAGGATGCCATTTCACGCTCGAGAGACATGTCGGATGGAATGCATTTTAAAAATGCATTTATAATCACTGATTGGAGCCGCTTGAGCGAGCCAATTGGTTCACCTGATTCCCCCACGCCGTGTCCTCGTCGTTCCCGGGCTCTTTTTTCCCACCCCCAAACACGAGAAGGCAGCGAAGAAGCGTTCCCCGCATTCCCTGAGCTTGAATTTATAATCCAGCGCATATTCTCAGTCGCTATTTAATCGAGACGGAGGAGGCAAGCTCAGCGTGTGATTTTTTTTCTTCTCTCGCTAGCGTTCGGATAGAGAAAGTGGAGCTTCGGAGCGAGACGATGTTGTTTAATGGATTATTTCATTACGCTTTATTGCACTAAATAAATTTTGAATGCATAAAATTGAATTTTATGCTCGAGATGGAAATCATGCCAGACGTTTTCTTTTGGTGCGATGTTTAGTTGTGTGATTCTTGCATGGAAGTTCATAGCGTTTGATGATTTTAAAAATTAGTTAAAAATGTTCTTACTCTTTGATATATTAGTCAATCCTCCTTGCTTTTCCATTCAAAACTTCTCAATAGATTCTGATCAGTTCCTCAACAGATTTTAAACAGAAAATTTACTTTGTATCTCAAGATTAGACTTATGAAAATAGTGAGAAGTTAGATATGATTTTATATGAAGAAAGGTTCGAGAGTGAATCGGGTGATGCGATTCGGTCGACTTTTTAGGTTCTACAGAGATATCAGACTCGCTAGGCATTAGGAGCAGAGTCTCAATCGTTCCAAAAGTTGTTTTTTGTAAGGACCACCCGCTTTAAAACACCCAACCATTAAACTGAAGCCATCTGGTAGCCGCACGCAACGTACCTTGTCAATTATCACCCGAACGCGCAAAGCCAAATCATGCGTCACATTTAAAACCACGAAATCCTCGAAACAATCGCTGCTCGCTTGGCTGCACACCATCAATAAAGTAATTTCTTTTTTACACCACCACAATGAGCGGCACCCAGCGGCACATCTCAAACCATGAAATTCATCACGAGACGGATGGCTGTTGGAACGTAGTTGAAACGGCTGAGGCTGGAGAGTTGGAGACACGGATGTTGTCACCAGACACATCGGATTTATGGTGACAAACATGGATCGAACGGTGAAGATGTCCCTCAAGGGAGTTATGATAAGGATATGGGAACAGAGGGGCTTCCGGTTAGGGAATCGAACAACTTTCTGTGTCCTTTTCAGGATTAACGATTTGTCTTGTTACATCTGATCTGTTTCCATGAATAGCTGAATCATTTTGGTTGAAGGGGTTTGATTTATTTAAATTAAAAATATCACTTCGTACACTTGTTTGCGGTTGAGTTTCACTAAGAACAGATAAACGATTTCAAGGTTTTAAAAGACTTTTAGCATAAATATCATCTTCACTACGTACATAAAATCTAACAGACTTCTTGACATGACGTGAACAATTTATTCGAGTATATTTCCTTTTGGTTGCCGTCAATATATCTCCCCATGATACGATACAGACTTTCATCGCTAGACATTTAAACTTTCCTCCTTTTCGTTGCATTTTATCTTCGAAATGAAGCAATCGATATAAAAAACCCAACCCTTCACCAGTGGAAAACATATCTGAAGAAAGAGATCACTCGTACGAGCCGAGAATTGATTTCTTGATCCGATCAACCGCTTCGGTTTAAATCGAAAGGCAAGCCAAAAGAAGTGAAAAGAAGGCCTCAACTAAAACGGAACATCTTTCCGTAGTGAGTGCGATGATGTCAAAAATCGAATGCTTTTCTGCTTTCCTTGCTCTCTTTACTTCAATGTAAAATATGTTCCAGTCTGCAGGAAAGTTCTGCTGGCATTGCATGAACATTTTCCGCCCTTTTGCTGACTAAATGCTGTCGAGAAGTTTCCTGTTTTGCTACACCGACACAATGGTTCGCTTGCGGTGGCGTTGCTGTGGATGTTTACTGCCGGGTGGATGTTTTCTTGTTGCTTACACGAATTTCCATCCATTTCAGTCCAATTCGATCGAATTTCCCTCCGGGAGGAAGCGAATTTCCGGCGAGTTTCGGGGGGTTGGGCGTGATTCGACACGTGCTTCCAGCATGGTCATTCATCGTTGGAGGTTAGTTTCGGGATTGTTGGAGCGAAACCATGTACAAACAGACAAGGACGAAACAAGCGCCGAATGGCAAAGCATCGACTGCCATCAATAATGAATTTTTGACCATATATCTTCCTCCTTCGTCCTCAAAACTCTGTGTCGATGGAAGGAAGTGGAAGCGGCGGCTAATCGTCATCTTGGCGTAGATGTTGGATTTGTTATCGGGGTCTTTTTTTACATCACTGTCTGTTGTATCTTTTATCCCCGCATATTTTGTTTCAAACACATCTCAAACCATGAAATTCATCACGAGACGGATGGCTGTTGGAACGTAGTTGAAACGGCTGAGGCTGGAGAGTTGGAGACACGGATGTTGTCACCAGACACATCGGATTTATGGTGCCTGCAGGGAGCTCGAACGATGATGCAAAAGCGCAATCCCAGAGCCTCTTCTTGCCGGTACGTGCGGCGAGGTTGATTGATTCGGCAAAATTGAATGATTATCGAAGCGGTTTGCCAACATCGTCCGTTCGGTGCGACTTTGAGGAAGGAATGTTCAAAAGTGAGCAAGTAACAGAAGAATGATTCAGTTTGATTATGCTCCAAAGTCTATGAGCATGTGCGGCTCAACTAAAACGGAACATCCCGCCGTGTGGAATTATGGTAATGGTAAGGTACCGGGCTTCAAGATGTCCGCCACAAACGCAAACCGGACACAATCCGCGGTTAATGCGCTGCAAAATGAGTATTTATTGGAATATTTATTTAGGGCCAATTATGGCGCATTTGCGTCACTGTTCGGAGCTGTTTGGTGGTGCGGGAAGGAATTATCTCAATGATGGCGTAAATTACGTGTGCGAAATCTGAAAAATGATTTCGTTATTTCGTTGATGGACATGATTGGATGAAACGGCTGAGGCTGGAGAGTTGGAGACACGGATGTTGTCACCAGACACATCGGATTTATGGTGACAAACATGGATCGAATGGTGAAGATGTCCCTCAAGGGAGTTATGATAAGGATATGAGAACAGAGGGGCTTCCGGTTAGGGAATCGAACATCTTTCTGTGTCCTTTTCAGGATTAACGATTTGTCTTGTTACATCTGATCTGTTTCCATGAATAGCTGAATCATTTTGGTTGAAGTTTGGCAAAACTTTACTGAAACGCATCCAAAGTTCATGAGCTTCAGATTGTATTTTAAGCTGCTCCTGACTATCCAGATCAAGCATCAGTTTAGGAAGAGCAGAACGTACGATGTCCCTGCATACAGCGCGATTTTGCTGCAGGAATCATTTCATATTCCTTTTTTGTACACGATGTACGATAACGATAACAGTACGCTAGATGAACGCGTTGCGGTACGTGCGGCGAGGTTGATTGATTCGGCAAAATTGAATGATTATCGAAGCGGTTTGCCAACATCGTCTGTTCGCTGCGACTTTGAGGAAGGAATGTTCAAAAGTGAGCAAGTAACAGAAGAATGATTCAGTTTGATTATGCTCCAAAGTCTATGAGCATGTGCGGCTCAACTAAAACGGAACATCCTTCCGTAGTAAGTGTGTTCAATTCATGTCAAAAATCGAATGCTTTTCTGCTTCCATTGCTCTCTTTACTTCAATGTACAATATGTTCCAGTCTGCAGGAAAGTTCTGCTGGCATTGCACGAACATTTTCCGCCCTTTTGCTGACTAAATGCTGTCGAGAAGTTTCCTGTTTTGCTACACCGACACAATGGTTCGCTTGCGGTGGCGTTGCTGTGGATGTTTACTGCCGGGTGGATGTTTTCTTGTTGCTTACACGAATTTCCATCCATTTCAGTCCAATTCGATCGAATTTCCCTCCGGGAGGAAGCGAATTTCCGGCGAGTTTCGGGGGGTTGGGCGTGATTCGACACGTGCTTCCAGCATGGTCATTCATCGTTGGAGGTTAGTTTCGGGATTGTTGGAGCGAAACCATGTACAAACAGACAAGGACGAAACAAGCGCCGAATGGCAAAGCGCCGTGTGGAATTATGGTAATGGTAAGGTACCGGGCTTCAAGATGTCCGCCACAAACGCAAACCGGACACAATCCGCGGTTAATGCGCTGCAAAATGAGTATTTATTGGAATATTTATTTAGGGCCAATTATGGCGCATTTGCGTCACTGTTCGGAGCTGTTTGGTGGTGCGGGAAGGAATTATCTCAATGATGGCGTAAATTACGTGTGCGAAATCTGAAAAATGATTTCGTTATTTCGTTGATGGACATGATTGGAGAGGGCATTCATTTGGAATGTTATTTAAAGCTGCATGCGTTTGTGCAGATATCGATTAAAGCTTTATTATTATTCCAAAAGCGAGCAACTTCAAAACCGAAAAGTTGTATCTACACGATACGACGATGTCCGGAGGCGTGTATGTTCGTTCGTTTTTATCACAGGAAAGTTCTTGTTCCGTATTTGATCGGGAAAGTCGGTGACAAAGAGTTCACTCACCCCCGTTGGTGGTTAAGCTTGGCTCACGTCGGTGGCGCTTCTAGATTTCTTGGAGCTAGATTCAATTAAAATTCAGTGGCTGGAAGATGCTCGTTATGCAAACGAACCCTAGGGGTTTCGGTTTTACTGTTGTCCTTGGACATTTCCCGGAGAGGGCGAGAAATGTGTTGAGCTTAAGCCGGAGAAGATTTTGCGAAATTTTACTTTTTTGTGCTGCATTTGAGACTGAAGTGAAGTGCTCGTATCTTGGCAACCCATCAGACAAATACGGTTAAAATCTTAGAGGAGTAGTTCGAAGTCGTTTTCTAATTGGGGGAAGTTTTTCGACATCATTTAAGTTACCGTATTGATAAAGATCGTGTTGTGTTCTACTTCGATCTGACTCGAACAGTTCACAGCTGGTAAATTTTGCTAATTAACTTCTCAATTTGAAAGCTATATGTTATGTATGAGAAACATTTGAGTCAATTTACTAAGCATTTCTGTCTTCTTTTATGACTTAAAACCTTTATTTTTGATAAGAAATACATTTCAAATAAATCTCTCTCTCGCTCCTTAAAAATAAGAGGATGAAAATTAACGATGACGAACGTCTGGCTAAGTTCATTACAATGTAATTGCTTCAATCTCGATAAGACATTAATGACATTATGCAAATAAGGCCTTCCGTATGCTAAGGCGTCTCATCAATACTGTTTCATCCTTACAGTCTTGCTTTCTGCAAAACAACACCCAATCGAAATAATTTGACAGTTTTCACGGAAAAACGTCTCCCCGTTCCGCTGCCTTCCCGTACTTGCTGTGCATCTGAAAGCAAGTAATTCGTTGAAAAAAATATCTTTGATGGATTTTTGCTCAGCTCGAAACGTCGAACAAGCGGCAAGCAGTCCACCGCTAACTCGTTCGGCTTTGCAGGAAAGACTTCCGCTGAAACATCGCCCGAGACTCCGAAACTTGCTGATTTATATTTCGTCACGATCGTTTGCCGCGCGCCAAAGACGACTGAGTGAGCGTTGAGGAAGGTTTCCGAAACTGCTCCAATGCTCCGCTGCCGGTGTCGTTCGTCACGTTCTGTGCTTGCTTCAGATCATGATGCGCTTCGTCCGACATTCATTTGATTTCGCCTCGGAGTCATGCCTGCGATTCTTGCTGCTGATTGTATCTCATTCTTTCGTGTCTTTTCAGCAGCGTAAGGATTGTGTGCTTTTACTCTTTTTGTTCAGAAAATAGAAGCCAAGGTTGGTACCAGGCCGTGTACCTTGCTCGAATCGTTCCGCTTTAAGCTCTCTGGCAACTCTGCGCTCTGTGACCA
>KZ071527.1:6717-17473 GCA_002091845.1 Anopheles cracens | reverse complement strand
GAAGTCAAGGATGAACGAATCATGGTGAGGCTAAACATCGACGCAGTACAGCGTCATCCGGCGAAACGAATCGGTGTCACATAAATATTGGTGCTTCAGAACACCCTTGAAAACGGCCCCTACCAACAAGGGGATGAAGTAGAAAACCATTTAGAGAGAGAAGTTTATCTCAAACGACCTGGGGAATGGGAAGCGCCGTCGTGCGATTGTGATTATATGCTGTAGGGGAAATCTATTTGCGGGCGATGAATTTTTCATCACAAGCTTCCAATCTTCCCCCCTTGCTGCAAATCGTGCTCACACGCAACCGTACTTCCGGAACCAGTGGCCATATCCTTGCCAGCGTATGCTATATTTTCCAAGCATTATTTTCAAACAAATATTTTAACGAGATAAGTGATTGTAATTGAGCGTTGGCCTCTTTCCTCCTGTGCCTTGTTCCCAGCGATCGTCCCCCAGGGATGGTTTGAGCTGGGAATACTGAATTTTTATTCTGGCAAAATGTGCTGTTCTTTATGTACTATTCCCTCTGTATGGTTCTGAGGGTTCTAAGGGAAATGATGGGTTGTTCGATCGTCCAACAGATTCAAGTCTATAGCCATGCTCTATACATAGCTTGATGTGTTTCAGGATGGCTTTTGTTAGAATAAAGCGAATTTTTTGACTACATTTGCAGGATTTTTAATGTGGATTATGAATATAAAACTATTTTATTTATGATACTAAAAAAGGAACTTAATTGCTTAACACATAGTGCAGCTTTATATCGGAGCAAAACTGTTTAGTTTCTTGTAGTAAAATATTGATACAATTTTCAATTTTGTTTTAATATTTGAATAATATTTTGAAAAAAAAAACAAAACTAAACATTTTTAGACTTCAAATCGTTTTACAAGATTTGTTTAAAAAAAGTACAATAATTATTTGGAGTATCAAAAGTAAATCCATTACTGAAATCTTGTCTAATCAATAGTTTGACCACATCGATGCGAGCAATCGCTCAGAAGTCGACTTTTACGACCTCTACGCTTTGGTGCACTTCACCGAATTCCTGTGATCCCTTGCGAGCCGAGATGAATAGGAGGACCACTCACAGCGCGGAACGAAAGATGAAGCCAACACCTTGAGCCATGTTGCACCGTTAGGGGCCACGTCGCTTGCTGAGGACGGGACACCGGTGCAATGGTAAATATGACTTTAATGAGTTGAACCACTCGAAATCACACAATAGGCATGACAACCGTCGTCCCACGAGGCAGCAAGACTATCGGTGACCGAAGTGACATGCAAGACACGACTGTCTGCACGCCAGTGCATTGATGGATCGCATTTCCTTCGAATTCAGAGCAAATGGCAGTGTGCTTTACAGATTTTGCAATCTTGACAGTTCTTCTCCAGAGTGTAAATAAGAATTTTATTCGGTCGGTCAAACATAATATTATATACCGTTGATAGATGGCTGTTGTTCTTAATTGTGAAAATTATCACTTACTCATACATCACTTACAAAAGTATCAACTACACTTACGCTATAATATTTATCTCATTTCCTACCTAATGTCCTTAAAATCCCAATGCCTAATTCATTAGGAGGAAAATCGCAATTTAAACTATTACTATTTTTAAGAACCTTTGTTGTCAGTTTGATCCCATTAGACGGCTCATTAGGGTAGGAGTTGAACACCAGTCACAAGGAATGTGTTATTTAAATCCATTTGTACATTTTAAAGAAACATTTTCGTTTCAATTGGAATATCTCATGCAATCTAGATCCAATTAAAACCATTAAACAGAATATATAGCATCGCTGTGCAAAGAGCACACTTTGCAGAAATCCGCAGCACACGCCCAATGCAATGTATTAAAAATCATCATTTGATAACTCTCGCACGACTACCGCATAAACTATACCTCATAAATTGCTGTCTATTCTTTCCAGCTCCTTGCGGTTTTGTAACCAATCCAGTATAGCTGCACTGGGCTTTGCAAAGCGCAAGCGATCCCTTCCAATTAAAACGGTATAGTACGGGAATGGGTAGGGACGAACCGATCGTACCCCGTGCAAGATGGCTAGCAGCGTCGCTTAACAACAAACAAATGACACATTTTACAAGGCCCCCGTACCAAACATGATTGGTTACGTTTTCCAAACTGTCCCTTTTGACAGCTGCCCACAGATCTCTCCGGCCCCGGTGGTCGAGTACCCTTGCCAAAAGATTCGGGCATACGACAAACTTCTTCACGACCAGCAAACGTTGAAAAGCGTATCAAGAAACCGACAAACTGATTTCAGCAGTGACGAGAGCATCGAAAATCGACCACATCGATGCGAGCAATCGCTCAGAAGTCGACTTTTACGACCTCTACGCTTTGGTGCACTTCACCGAATTCCTGTGATCCCTTGCGAGCCGAGATGAATAGGAGGACCACTCACAGCGCGGAACGAAAGATGAAGCCAACACCTTGAGCCATGTTGCACCGTTAGGGGCCACGTCGCTTGCTGAGGACGGGACACCGGTGCAATGGTAAATATGACTTTAATGAGTTGAACCACTCGAAATCACACAATAGGCATGACAACCGTCGTCCCACGAGGCAGCAAGACTATCGGTGACCGAAGTGACATGCAAGACACGACTGTCTGCACGCCAGTGCATTGATGGATCGCATTTCCTTCGAATTCAGAGCAAATGGCAGTGTGCTTTACAGATTTTGCAATCAACAAACCCCACGGACCATGCGTGTGAAACTCATCCATCAAATATCAAGTCATCTATATTTATAATCCAATCCGTCACTCGTTTCCGTGATTGATCACTAAATTATTTAGTGCGAAACTGTTCTCTTGCTATATCCCACAATTATCACATGTTCCTGTGCTCAACCAGACGTTTCCCGTCTTTCTAATGCCTACTTTTAAAAATTTTGCCATCCCTTCAAAACGTTGGGATTCCCTTGGGATGAAATCATTTTCTTTCTATGATCGATTATCAAATATGAAGTGAAGTCGCTCCGCTCTTTTAGGATTTCTCATACCTTCCGTGAAGGACGTTGTTTCAACTTTTCAATATAGGTTCCGACCGAAAGTACGGGTAATTAGAGGGTAATTAATTTGCGATACACTATCTAAAATCCCAACCACCACTTCAGGGAGCACATATGGTCTCTACCTAGGGCTGCTCGGACTTGTGCCACTTTAAAAAGGCAAACAATTCGTGGAACACACTTCAGTGCGCCACTGACGCATTTTGTGTCACGCTGAGCTAACTTGCATCCACAATCATCCAGCAATTACCTTCAGGGTTCGATCGTATGGAACCACCGGGCACGGTCCGTTGCGGGTGAGGATGGGATTTCTGATGAATTTGCTTTAAATTTGACATTTGACAGTTGGTCCTCCGGGTACTTTTGCACCTTGATGATAGGCCTTTTCCTCCGGTGAGGGCCCTTTTTTTGCTTACAACTGCCCGTACGAACGTAGCGAAAATTGCAGAAATACACAAAAGCTGTGAGCAGGCACGCTGACCAATTTGAATGAAGACTCGCTTGGGACTGCGCTCAGATACTTTTCACAGCTGTGCGGGTGGCAAATGCTTTGTCTGGATGTGCATTTGTTACTTTAAGCCGAGTCAAGAGTAGAGTGAAGTGGTCTAGTTCACGCGAATAGTGCATTTTTGATGAATGTTAATAAGGTTTCTATTGTTGGTCGAAAGGCACGCTTACTTCATTAAACATTCCCTAATCCTCTTTAACAAATCCAATCCGACGTTGACAGTTTTGCTCTTCATCCAATGTTCTTTTTAAATAAAAATGTTCCATTTTAGAAGTCATTGATGATATCTTTTCACGCACGAGACAACAGTCAATATCATAATCATTGAAAATGACATTGAAAAATGTTTCTCCATGAAAAATATGAAAACATTTTACAATGTTTTCGAATAAACAGAATAGTTTATTCTAGTTATTTATGAAAGTTATAACCATCACACCTTGATTTTACCTATCGCATTAACCGCTATTACACCGTTTGCGTTAAGCACACTTCTCAACAAACCCCACGGACCATGCGTGTGAAACTCATCCATCAAATATCGAGTCATCTATATTTATAATCCAATCCGTCACTCGTTTCCGTGATTGATCACTAAATTATTTAGTGCGAAACTGTTCGCTTGCTATATCCCACAATTATCACATGTTCCTGTGTTCAACCAATAGAATATATGGCCTAAACTTCTTATCCCAAAGTCTCCAATCACACTAGGAGGTGTAAAATTGTCTAAAATGTTAAATACTCTATAAAGCTTACCTCATTTCAAGCAAATATTCATTTACTTTACTATTTTCCGTACTTTCGTATCTTCAACTTCAAAGGTTCTAGGAGACTTCCCATATATTGCACAAACCTTTCTCATGTTTCCAGTTGCCATTGCATATGCGTCCGCTTGCTTCCAAAAGCGTCACGCCGTTTTCCTAACCGATCCATTTGTTTCACTGCATCATTACCGGGTTTCAAGTAATTTGACTCCAAGCACAGAGTGGACACATGCCCTCGGGAAAGCACAGTGAGAATAGTGATTAATTGCCGGCATGTCTTTGGCGGCACGTTTGCCGCCAGTTGTAAATGCGTCTTGCAGATTTCGTAGAAATGAAGATTGACAGACAATTTTGTGTGAAATCAAACCTTCATTTGACAGGTTTGTTGAGTAATGGAGTGCAGTTTAGAACAATGGTAATTATTGCACACGCCATATTGCGCTGCGTTAACATTTGTTGGACGACTAGGATAACGAGCGCATTAGTATTCGGACGGATCTGCAATACGCGATCGAGAGAACTGTTCCCGTCCAGCTGGGATGAACCGTGACGGACCGTAAGCTGTGAAGCGAGTGGTATACCCCAAGCTGACCGAGCTTCGCGTTGGACTGGTACGAAGAAACATATGTTTTGACCGCAACATAAATCATCGGATCATCTTTGCGCCCAGTGTGTGCTCGCTGTTCACCCGAATCTACGGAAAATCAGCTAAAGGCCATGTCCACTGTGTAGCGGACGATCTAAAGAGCCGCTTCGTGCGTTTGTCTTATCGTAACATTCACAATTTCTCTAACCTCAACGCTCGTTGCTGTAACCAACCACGCTTCCGTTTCTTCAGTTTCGTGATGTGCAGCGTTCGTCCAAAGCTGTAAACAATACAGCAAGCACAAGCCCGACCTGCAGCATCCAACGTTCCGGCTGGCATGATTGACAGATTGCTTTATCTGATAAGGGTTAAGGGACAGTATGTGCATCACGAGGCTAATAATTGGCGCTGATTAGGAACGTTTGTAAATTAAGAGAACGTGGCGTTGCCTTCTGTCAGCCGGATCGGAAACGTCGATATGTCCAACGATATGCTAATTAGATCCAATGAGAGCCACAGCAATGAAGGATCATACAGAACGAAAGACACAATATGCGCAATCGTATTTAACATGCATACTGAGTGGGTGCTGGATTTTTAGAGATTTTATTTATTTTGAAGTAAGTAATATTTCGACACAGAATAATAGAATATATGGCCTAAACTTCTTATCCCAAAGTCTCCAATCACACTAGGAGGTGTAAAATTGTCTAAAATGTTAAATACAGTCACAAGGAATGTGTTATTTAAATCCATTTGTACATTTTAAAGAAACATTTTCGTTTCAATTGGAATATCTCATGCAATCTAGATCCAATTAAAACCATTAAACAGAATATATAGCATCGCTGTGCAAAGAGCACACTTTGCAGAAATCCGCAGCACACGCCCAATGCAATGTATTAAAAATCATCATTTGATAACTCTCGCACGAATACCGATCATTAAAAAAATGGCTTTTGTTCGCAGTTTCTTCATGTAAAATCAGTACGTACGATTTATCCTTCCACGGTATAAGCTCTCCCACTTTCAAGCTGCATCTAGCATGATTACTGTGTGTTTCATGTTTTGTTCCGTCTATGACAGCGCTTTATTCTCTCTCTCTCTCTCTCTCTCTCTCTCGCTCTCACTCTCTCCTTCTCCCTCTTTTTACCCTCCATACTATATTCAACTTGAGCAGCGTAGGGTGAAGCCATGGTGATTCGCGTCCTATCAGTCACTTTTATTTTCGCTCGTTATCAGCGGAAACCGATCGTAATCCGCTTCTAACGAGATGTTTTTGTTTTGTGCGATGAAATTCCTCTCGATTCATTTATGCTGGTGTCTTTGCAACCGGTCGTAACGATGGAACAACAGTGAAGCCAACACGGTTTCACAAAACCGGCTGTGCGGATTGGCAAAATATGTTTTCAAAAACATTGATATCCAACGCGATAGCACATTGAAGCTGATTATTCAGAGAAACCCTCATATTTGGAAACCGAAACAGCACAAACCACCCTAAGGCGTTGGACCATTGCAGCTTACCAATCGACCGTTCCTCGATAAGCATCCATCTAACCAACCACGCTTCCGTTTCTTCAGTTTCGTGATGTGCAGCGTTCGTCCAAAGCTGTAAACAATACAGCAAGCACAAGCCCGACCTGCAGCATCCAACGTTCCGGCTGGCATGATTGACAGATTGCTTTATCTGATAAGGGTTAAGGGACAGTATGTGCATCACGAGGCTAATAATTGGCGCTGATTAGGAACGTTTGTAAATTAAGAGAACGTGGCGTTGCCTTCTGTCAGCCAGATCGGAAACGTCGATATGTTCAACGGTATGCTAATTAGATCCAATGAGAGCCACAGCAATGAAGGATCTTACAGAACGAAAGACACAATATGCGCAATCGTATTTAACATGCATACTGAGTGGGTGTTGGATTTTTCGAGATTTTATTTTTTTTAAGTAAGTAATATTTCGACACAGAATTATAGAATATATGGCCTAAACTTCTTATCCCAAAGTCTCCAATCACACTAGGAGGTGTAAAATTGTCTAAAATGTTAAATACTCTATAAAGCTTACCTCATTTCAAGCAAATATTCATTTACTTTACTATTTTCCGTACTTTCGTATCTTCAACTTCAAAGGTTCTAGGAGACTTCCCATATATTGCACAAACCTTTCTCATGTTTCCAGTTGCCATTGCATATGCGTCCGCTTGCTTCCAAAAGCGTCACGCCGTTTTCCTAACCGATCCATTTGTTTCACTGCATCATTACCGGGTTTCAAGTAATTTGACTCCAAGCACAGAGTGGACACATGCCCTCGGGAAAGCACAGTGAGAATAGTGATTAATTGCCGGCATGTCTTTGGCGGCACGTTTGCCGCCAGTTGTAAATGCGTCTTGCAGATTTCGTAGAAATGAAGATTGACAGACAATTTTGTGTGAAATCAAACTCTTATTTGACAGGTTTGTTGAGTAATGGAGTGCAGTTTAGAACAATGGTAATTATTGCACACGCCATATTGCGCTGCGTTAACATTTGTTGGACGACTAGGATAACGAGCGCATTAGTATTCGGACGGATCTGCAATACGCGATCGAGAGAACTGTTCCCGTCCAGCTGGGATGAACCGTGACGGACCGTAAGCTGTGAAGCGAGTGGTATACCCCAAGCTGACCGAGCTTCGCGTTGGACTGGTACGAAGAAACATATGTTTTGACCGCAACATAAATCATCGGATCATCTTTGCGCCCAGTGTGTGCTCGCTGCTCACTCGAATCTACGGAAAATCAGCTAAAGGCCATGTCCACTGTGTAGCGGACGATCTAAAGAGCCGCTTCGTGCGTTTGTCTTATCGTAACATTCACAATTTCTCTAACCTCAACGCTCGTTGCTGCGGTGACTTATGGCCATCGTCAATGCGCACTTGTTCTGCGGATCATATTGCAACGATCCTCTACGCAACCATCCTACATGAGCGTAGGATCTCCCAAAGGATCGTAGAGGCTGTGAGTATCTGTGGCAGACAGATCAGAGCTCCAGAGCGCTAATCGGGTGCAGCCGAACCCTACTTCCACTCCAGCCACGATCTGCCACGACACGCGGCAGGACACGCCCTTGGCGCCAGCGAGAATTCCCAACCTTACGGGCTACGAAATGGGGCGATAATTATCCCGCCGGCACTGAACAGCTCGCGCGCTGCGTACGGAGAGCGTCGAATAGCGTAGCAAAATAGTTAAATTTCACGGATTGTGCCCATGAAGTGCGTGTTTTTCTTACGACGTGCTGCCTTTCGTTCGCGACCGAACCGACCGATAGCGGATGGCGTTGCCAGAGCGTTACTCTTAGCCCGGTTCAAATTGGTTACGGAACCAAGGCGAAAATTAGGGATGATTTATTAGCTCCCTTGTGTGACTGTCTGACACCGCAACTTAAACACCGCCATCGTTGCGCATGGGAGTGAAGAAAGAATTCCAACGATCGGCTGTTCTTGGAATGTTTGAAATAATTTGAGATAACCCTATACAACCGAATTATTCACATTTTTATTTAATTTATATATTACGAATTCTTCTAATGGATAGAAGTAAACTATGCTTTAAAGCTGCTTTAACAATGTTAAAACTAATATTTTTTTCTTAAACAGGCTAAAGCTAACTCCAAACATTCAACTGGAAAACAACTGAATATTTCTACATTTTCCAATAATTTTTTTTTAGCCTCTTGGGAGAATCGGTTCCTATTTTTTACACAAATACACCCCCACCATTGAATTGTTACTCCAATTACGACGTATTAGGTACGCCGTTAACATGAACTCGTCCTATCTCCGTAACTGCGTCACGCTCGAGAACAGCCACGGCTGGACAAGCTTCTTACGCTACCAATCCGACTGCGAATCCGCTAATTGCACTACAATAACTAATAAATTATCATAAAAAATCGAAATTATTTAACGATGTCAGCAAATTAAATTTATGTCAAATTTGCATCAGCTCTCCGCTTGTTCCACTGCTGCAGCTCGTGCCGTTACGGCTCGGTTACGAGCGGCTGAAGATGTAAATGAAAGGGACGGCGGACCGCGTGCGAGACCGATAGCGCGAGCCCGCTCGAATATGACAACGCCAAGAAGCTAATTCCGAGCAGGCGGAAGGCGATTATCACGCACACCTTCCATGACGCTGCCTCTCAGAATGCCACCGAGAACAAGAAAGCCAGCGTATAAAAAAGAGCCCAACCAAGAAGCTCCACAGGCCGAATGGCATATACTCCGGTGGTGAATAAACTCCGGTGAAACCGCCACACAACAAATCGGCACGGGTGAAGCGTTATTAATAAACAATAATTTATGGCTCCAGAGGTGACTTAAATCGCTGCTGATCAATAAATTAAATTAATACGATTTTAAATAACCTCCGAGCCGATGGTACCCGGTTTCAGCTGGCTCCACGAGTTTTTTTTTCTTCGGTGCAGCTGGTAAATCCAAAACTGCAGACTCGGCCTCGGGACGTTTGTCATCGGGTCGCCCGGGTGCCGGTTGCTTTCAGGGCGGCTTGTCAGGAGTTTGTATTGGAAATTGATTGCCCAGCCAGCGGGAAGCCCTCCACGCTTATTGCCGAAGTTCGGTGGGCCCGGCGCGTTTGTCCTACAAAAAAAAAGAGAGCAAAAGAAACACATTACCAAACTCGCACGACCGGTCCGGCAATCCAGAAAGGCGCAACAGCGTTAACAAACAACAAACGGAACGAACGACGGGCAAAGAGAATCTGACCTGTCTGAAAAAGCCTTCTGGTAAGTGCGGGTGAGGGTTTGCTAAGCAAATTAGTGCACCAAACAAAACATCGCCGGCATTCTGTGCGGTGTCCGCAACGAATGCCGGTTTGCCGGATTCGCACCAACGAAAAGGTGCCAGTTTCTGGCCAAATAATGAGTCCCAGCAAAAAAGCAGGTCATTGTCACAAACAATGGCCACGGAGGATGACAACCCGGAGCGTGTGCTTGAAACTTACCATTGGCTATACTCGAGTTCCTTGTCCCTGCCGGGCGGGAACGGCGTGGTAAAGGGTCTTTAAGTTGCATGAAAGCAACAATTCTCTCCACACCATTTATTTCGAGTGCGATTGTTCAAAAATCATACGCCTTGCCCAATTCGTAATTAAACTGGTGCGATTTTGTTCATAGCAACTCAGAACCTTTTCTGTGGCACGAAAGTAGCGCCCCGAGCGTGAATTATGACCACCTTCAGGATGGTTGTCGGCGCCGTAAAAGAATTCTAAAATCGAACGATCAATTAACAGCGACCGACTAGTAACGTCGGGGACTCTCCGACACGAAACGTGCCGGATACGATCTCCCTGGAGTCAGGTGCGTTCGGTGCGGCCGTTTCACAGAAGCTTCTCTACGTTGAGCGAGCTGTCCAACACTTTTTCATCGAACGTCTACGGGGCAAACATCGGCGGGAACCCATTTTGTTTACACATTCATCCAACCGCACCGGGATGAGCTAATGATTGGGCTGCTGTTGTTTTTTGTTGCGGTGATAAGGGAGTAATTTGAAGCACTGCCAAACGCGACGTGCGCTTCACTGTGCAAATCTGGCTGGTCGGAGGACAGCCTGCTAGTCTGTTCGTTGGGACACTTCACACCTTGCGCAAGATGCGTTGCTAAGTTTTGCAGAAATGATGACAGGGCAGCCGTGTTTTTTTTTTTGCTCGTTCCCGAAATAGCTTTTGCAAATCCACACCGCTTCCGGAGAAATCATTATTTCCAGCACCCCATTTGACACTTGCCTGTCACCATCATTACACGCTTATCAGGCGCCACAACTTTGGGAATTGAAAAGAAAATGGTTTCCAC
>KZ071525.1:125503-136730 GCA_002091845.1 Anopheles cracens | reverse complement strand
ATATTCATGGAACGATGGAGAACCGCGGACCGGCTGAGGGACTGGCAGAGGTTCACACACATACGCAAGAAGAAGAAGAAGAAGAAGAAAAAAGCAGACAAGTGCACAAGCACCTCCTTCCTTCGGATCCGGTCGAGCTGCAGTGCAACTGAGCGGAAAGCACGAAGAAGAATGAGAGAGAGAGAGAGAGAGAGAGAGAGAGACCCGGAAACAAGGCAAACCCGGAGACGAGCACCTGAGGGAGACGTGAACTATTTTCGTCGTAAAAATGAAGGCACCAGTTGAGGCAGATCATGGGCAGCCGGGACGAAAAATGGCAGACGCGCTTCGCCCAAATGAAAATTGCATCCGACCGTAAAATGCGTGCCGTGATCCCGCCAAGTCACCTGACCACACCTTGCACTCCAAGTCCCGAACCCGGGCGCAACAAATAAGGGACGTGTAGCCAGCAAAAAAAAAAGGGCCAGCCAAAATGTGTTTCCGTCCTGCAGATGTGTGCGAGGCAAAGGGCGGCGGCATGTACACGCCAACTGTTCATTATTAAAACATCAAAGAGGCGTCGTCCTCGTCGGCGGCGGCAGGGTCGGCTTGCTTTTTTTCTTTCTCTCTCTCCATTTGCGAATTCAAATGAGACAAATCCGGGGATCTGAGTGCGAGTGCCGGGCTTGAAGGCGGGTGCGCGCGTGGCAGGTAAGCAGGTGTAGCGAAAGCGAGAGTACTAGACGTTTCGTTTCGTCCGGGCACCGGAAGCGTAAAATTGCCGACCCCGGCAGTGAGAAGAGCGAGGGCGCTTCCGGTTGCGAAATGGGTTTGGTCCTGTTGTGGACTTTTTCTCGGACGCCGACCCCGGTTGGGTACAGAGGATTGAGAAGCGGGAGGGGATGTGTGCGAGGAACTTAAGGGTCCAAGTGGGAAGACGGAGCGCACGAAGCACGGGAGGGTGCAATGTATGTCAAGTAAGACAAATATTTATAGCCCGAGAGCACACGGTTCGGCTGACGAAAGGATCACTTGAGTCAGGAATTGAATATAATATGATGTTTGTATCATCGTCCTGCCGTACATGCTCGTACGCGTCCCACGAGGCCTGGACGTCTACAGCCTCCTGCGTGTGTATGCAAATATATACGGAACGGAAATTTCATGCACCTAGCGCCCCAAACCCAACATGGCGAGCCTCAATCCGAGACCGACGCGAGATAAGATATTCATGGAACGATGGAGAACCGCGGACCGGCTGAGGGACTGGCAGAGGTTCACACACATACGCAAGAAGAAGAAGAAGAATGAGTTTCGTGCCCAAAATTTCTACCACTTCTAGGATTCCGAAACGGATCCGACCGAAGGCGACCCGAAATGAAGAGGAATTTATTTGTGCTTCTTGCTACGGCGCGCTAGAAGAGCAAGAATGGCTGCGGGAGGAAGAAACATGGTGTACAGTGCGAAGCGTAGATAACACTGAAATGAATTCATTTTTTTTGTTTAATCAAATTAATTTAAAGTGTTAAAAGTTCCAGTGAAATCACCTCAAAAAATCATTCCCCTCCAGTTTCTCTCTTTTTAAAAGTTAATGCAATTAGTTTGTTTTCTTTGCTGATTAAAATGTGTTAATATAAGCAAAGAGCAGTCGATGAAATCGAAAATATTGATTTAATAAACGTATAAAACTAGCTTTCGCCATTTTGCCCCATGTAAGCATGTCTCTATTGCTGTTCTTACCACATCGGCCAGCTCTGTCGTGCAAATTGCATACTTTTAGGCTGATTTTTTGAATTTACGCTACCAAGTGAGCAATTAACAATTCACCAATGCTTTATCAACGCTTGATTAAAAGTTTAATAGACATTTTTCGCTGGATAAGTATGCTCGAGTTGTGACGAATTAATATTTGCCAAAATCAACAAAAGATGTGTAAAAAAACTGCGAAGGTACATACATATTTCCAGCAGGGTACATTTGCCTATCATGAAAGAAGTACGCCCCAGGGCGACATTCGGAACCGCATGCGTGAGCCACCCTGTGCGACAGGGTGGGATTGAAATCCGATTCGCCATCTTGGGTCGGAGATCGCAGTTGCGAGCTGGTGAAAGCTGTGGTTAAGGAGTGTTCGTTAATGATACGGTGCTCGGAGGGGGAACTTTCGGTCGCGAGGGAGTGAAGCAGAACAACAACAACAGCAAAAAAAAATGGCACACAAAACCACAACAACAGCGACGGAGACGGGGCGAGAATGTTCGTGTTGCTTGTGGCAACCTTTTTTTTCGAGGGAAATCTACCAACAACAACAACAACAACATCCACGTCCGACAAACTGGTTTGGCTTTAGGATGAATCGTCCTTTCCGTGCGTTTGGGAGGTGTGTTTCGGTCAACTTTTTCTTATTCTTTCTGTCCTAGCCGCTCGGAAATCTTTGGGTATTTCGACCCTTCGCTTTGTGGACACCTTCACGCGATTGGGTCCACCAAACTGGTCGCCAACACACGCACACACACACTCATACTTATGCGGAATCCTTTTTTCGCCCAGCAAAGCCGTGCTCCGCTGGCAAACGTCGCTCCCGACGGGTCGGTTCGGTTGGCAAATTGTATTATTTCTTATTTCACACAAGAGACGGCTCTACCTTTTCTGCCGGCGGCGAGTGCTCGCACGGAAGGGAGACACCAACAACAACAAAAAGATGGAGAAAAAAGCGCTAGGCAAATGGCAGCACACACAGAGCGAAAAGGCGTGGGAACCGTTGGGTGACAAAGTTTGCACCCGTTGGGCGCGTGGTCGCACACTGCGGGCAGAAAAACTGCCGTGGAAAATAAATAGAAAGAAATGAAGCGCTCCCTTGCGGATTTGCAAGGGCCGTTGGGCTGGGGCCCACCGAAGGAAACAACGCCGTTTCTTCAGCGACAAAAGTGAACAGCTTCAGAACGCGAGAGGATCCACATTCCGTGTGAAGGGGCGTGAGAAAAAAAGAGGAAACCCCGTCAAACCCAAGACAGCGGCAACGTCGAGCACGCGGGCGGAAGAAACTCCTCAAGAAGAGTCAGCCACGGCGAGCATATGGATGTGGTCAGGGTCGGGAGAGACAGGATGAGGTGCGAAAGGATGAGGATGGTAATTTCGCTCCCATTTCGACCCCGATGTAGCCACCGTACGTATCCTTGTACCGCTGATAAGTGTGCTTTAAAAAGTACTTGCTCTTGTTTCTCGATTATTTTCTCCCGTTTCCTCCCCCCCCCCCCCTTCATCGTGTGCGCGCACGTTTGTAGCGAGCGTCTGCGGCCCGTCTTGTCGTCCGGGCCCTCGGGCCGGGGTTTCCGGTGTATAATGATATTGTTTTCTTCCACGGCCTCGGCCCGCTTTCACCGGCCGAAGGATCCCGTCCCGTAATCATCATTACCGTGAGCGGAATTTTAATTTTTTTTTGTGTGTGTGCACTCCCGCCCTCGTGGAGTGTGTTCGTCGGCACAAAGGGCACCGTCGTCTCCGGCTAGGGCCCACAATTATACTGATTATGGGCGCGCGCTCCGAAACGAATGCGCTTTGAGCGGGCCGGGTGGAAGCTTCGTGAAGGGTCTCCCGGACCCGGCGGTCTTCCGGTACGGGGTGCTGGAGAATGCCCCGAAGGTTTCGACCTCGATTGAGTGCACGGGCTCGGGCGCGCCCGCGCTTTAGCGATGGAACCCCTTTTTTTGCCTGCCGTGCTGCTTGGAAGTGGTACGGGTACGGTACGGGTTGGGATTCGGAAGATTTGGCAGGTTCGGGCGCTCATAATTTGCAATCATAACGATACGCCGATGGAACGCCGAACGGCCCGAAAGCTGTTATCAAGCCCGGCAGGGGTGGGCAATCTTGTTAGCGTTAAATGGAAGCGTTTTAATTTGGTTAAGATTAATTGAAGCTAGCCGATGCAATTCGCTCGGCGTGAGCAGTTTTCGGACGAATAATTCGTTACACTTTAATACGACTTACAAAGATTTTATGAGGAACGTGTATACGAGAGGAAATGCAAACTTTAGGCGTAATTTTATAATTAGGGGTATAAAAAGCGTTCAGAACATCTTATTTGTAAAGAACTAGCTCGAATTTCGAATTACATGTGGTATCATAGAAGAAAATCGCCAAATACATTGCATACATTTGGGCTGAGTAAGAAATGTGCGCCTGGAAGTATGTAATCCACTGCTATTTTCACAATTTTAGCTCACCTAGAAGAATGCGAACAATAAAATTCAAATTTAAACACAAAAAAAAACAAAAAAACTTAATAAGTGTCAACTGAATCAAATAATCCAGAATATAAAACCTAGTTGCCGTTCCCTGCGAAAATTCCTGCCCACGATGGTATCTATCGCCCTCCATACGAAATGAAGCCGTTGACGAGCAAACCGGAACGGTATATGAAGCACGTATTTGAGAGATTATTATGGCTGATTAGAGAGACAAAGCACAGAGTCCTTAGGTACGGTTCCCCGTGCCCATCGCCTTGCCAGCCAGCGAAAGGGGTTTCTCCCGCCTCCGTTTCCGATCCCGAGGATTTTATCCGATCGCTATAAATCAACAAAATCCAGATAAGAACGTTCGCTGGCAGCAGGCACGGGGGATTTTTATTCTTTCCACCCTCCGCTCGGGTCGACTGCAACCGATAAATGGGAAACCGATGGGAGGGAAAATCAAATTACATTTTCATCAAGCGAAAGAAACTAATCTCCGGCGGGTGGATTATTTTTATGTACCCAGACACGCCCGCAGAAACACCTCAGACGCATTGTTCTTACGCCAGCATCATTTGCATACCGGGTGCTGACACTCGCTCCGTTTGAATGGTAATCGCAGGTTTTTAAAGCATTTTCCTCGCCGACCCCAGGTGTAATGGGTTGCGTTTGTGTATTAATATTTGATCAGCGTTAAGCGCGGTGCTGTGGATGCGGTCAAGTTCGAGCTCCCGCGGGAACGTGCATCCGAAGCGCTTTCCACTATGCATTACACACCCTTGGGCGGGCTCTTAAAGCCGTGCGCTTAACAGCACGAACTTGTGCCATCAACGGCACCTTAAAGTCACCTTTCGCCACGGTGAACACTTAATTGTCTCCAACTAATGCTCAAAGCTGGGAGGGGAACGCAACAAAAAGTGTGGAAACTCAGATACGACTACGACCCGCTTGCGTGCGGAACGTGAGCAAATAATTATAACTCAATTAATGGCGACTGATTACTTAAAGGAAGGCTCACTCCACGCTTGAAGAACGAGCGGCTTGGCACAGTTCCGGCCGACGTCGGCCGCCCTGAGCGTACGGAGGAGGGAAGAGTACGGGTCCGATTGGTTATATATTGCCTACGTCAAATTTTCGTCGCCTCATCAGCCGTCGGGATTTGGTTTCAATGGGAGCGAAAGCGAAGAACGGTTGAAGAGGAAGCGGAAGCGGCGAATAATTAAATGCTCGTTCAAAAATCACTCATCAGCGGGCTTGAGCGGAACAATGTATTTCACCACCATCGGGGCAGCAGCATCGTGCGGCTCGTAGCTTTGAACTCAATTAGAGGGAGTCCATCTCGGTGTCGGGACAAATAACGCAAACGGTGTCGCTTGGCAAATGCGATGGCAAATGTCAAAGGTATCATTACGGGAGTCTTGTTGCACCGACGCTTCACGCTGGAGTATAGAATGTGTACGAGTGTCTGTCGTGCTCGGGCGGGACGTGCTGGTCTGGGCGCTGCCGTGGTGTTAGTAACACGACGGGTCAGTACGTTGACACATGAGGCGGACTTATAATAAAGAGAAAAAAGCTTCTATATTCCTGACAGCAAGTGACAGATCCTTATAATTATGATAAAATATTATTTTATATTGAACTAGTTTTACATTAAACTAGCTTTTTTGAGTTGGTATAATTTACAACAACTAAAACAATAAGTTTGTATAATATTATCATTCAAAGAAACAATTACTGAAGCATTTCTACTTGTGCCGGACGCAATTATGAATTTACGCCGAAATGTATGCAATCTGCTGCTTCTCTGCGAAAATCAACGAAACTATTTGCTCTGCAGGATTCAAACCAGCGAACGAATACTTTCAACAATCAATCAACAAGCCTTGATTATGATTTAACGTTTCAGCTACTAGATGCTACTTGTAGATACAATTTACCATGGATTGATTTGTCGTACATTTGCTTTATGTACGCACGATCCTCGTTCGTAAGTATCCTCACTGCTAAGGCTGGCTCTTGTCTGTATATATATAATTCAATTTAAATACCACAACGTATTATGACACACACACGCATACTTGAAGCCAGCTTGCTCCGTTTTGCCTTTGATGTCACGAGCAGCGTGACGGCCAGCCGGCGGGATGATTGGCCGCTGATTAGAATGGAAATCACCCATTGAACGGCGGCGCACACATGCACACCAACCATCGAGGGATTCGCTCGCCCCTCGTGCCTTGTGATGTTGCGCGCCGGACGTCACACCGAACAGCTCAATGACGTTCGTTCCGTGAGCGTTCTCTCCGCTACTTTTCCACCGTTCGCTGGTTTGATCCTGTTGCGAAAATTTCAATTTGCATCCAACAATACACCACACACACACAGGCACGAGCGTTCAATTGGACATAGTGGCGTGGAATTGAAACTGAACAAGAGAGCAAGCAAACAACGAAAAAAAGCAACCGGAAAACCGGAACCTACACACACGCGCGCGCTGCCATAAAAGAGATCAAGTGGGTCTCCTTGTGACGTCGCCCAACCCGATAAGCAAATGAGAGGAGCCAAACCCCCTCCCCCAAAAAAGGCCACACACACACACACACACACACCGGCAAGCTTTCGCGGAATAAATAGCGAAACTCGCCGAAAGTGGCTCGTGGCGTGTGCGAATCGAAATAAATTGATATTTGCAAGCGGAACGGACGGGATCTTTCCGCTTGCGTCTAACCGCGACGCACGAAGGCCACTTGAAGCGTTCCGTTCGCGACAATCTCGGTGGCGCAGATGGCCGTGCGCGACGGATGCGAAAAGCGTCGTCACGCGTACAGCTGAGGCGCGTAGATTTTGTGTAAAATTTAATGCGTTCGGCAAATTTTTAGCAAACAATCAGCAACTTTCCGAGCCCGCCCGCTTCCGGCCCCGGTGTATCCGCGCATAAATCGTGAAAATTTCCACCACCCACCACGCCACGCCCACCGGGCCGGGTGCAAATGAGGAAAAGTGTTGGGGCAGGCTTTTCGCGTGAGAAATGATTGCTGGGCGAAGTTTTAACGATGCGTAAAATCAAAAATAGCACTCAGATGCTAGCACGGGAGCCCCCCTCTCTCTCGTGTGTGTGTGTGTGTGTGTGTGTGTGTGAACTGGAAGCAATTTTACTTCGACGGCGCCCACGACCCCGTGATTGGATTTAACGTGTGAAGGAGGCTCATAAAGCTTTATAACTCGGCAGCATCCGAACTGGGGTGGGATGGAATCGCAATAACGCCCGGGCTGCGGATGGTTTTGACGGCGAAAAGCGAAGCGGCAGGGGTTATCTATTACACACGCGCGCGGCTAATGTGTGCGGGTGTCGCATTTCCACCCCGCCGGAGGGAAACATAAAACAATAAAATGATTTTGCAGACATAAAAGCCCGAACGTGTGATGCGGGGTGGTGTGATGTGGCGGGCTTAATTTGGAGTGATTTGGGCCTCCCTCCTCCTCCGGTTCACACCATATGGGGGGTGGTGGTGGGTGCGAATGGGAGGTGTGTGAACTTTTCCCTTTGAAATCGGAAGAAATGAGGTTTTGTGCCACTTTTTTTTGTTGCTTCGTCGGCTGAGGCGAAAAAAGGAATCTTTTGCACAACAAGTTGTACCATAAATGCAAACAAAATGTCTGCCCGCGCATTGATAAGCCCATTCGACACATTTGCTCCTCGGAAGAGGGGGAGCAAAACAAAAAAAAAGAAAACTTGCCAAATTAAAACTTTTTCGCTGGCTGGTCGCGGAAAAATAAATAGCACCAAAGCAACAAACCAAACCAAACAAAAAAACACACACACACACACACACACAGAACCACCACCTCTTTATCAGTGCAACAGTTTCGCCACCGAAAAGCCATCACTTCCAGACCACCGAAACGCCGCCGGGCCGCGCCGGTGTGTCGCAAAAGTATTGAATAGTCAGCGACCGAAAGGACGACACCCGAAAATCGTGTTAGTGACATCCATCCATCCCGGCCGTTCCTGCTTCCTCCGCCGACCGAGTGCGGCATTATTGGGCCCTTGCTTTGATTAGCCAATTTCGTCCTTAAAACGTGGCCTGGGCTCCGGCGGGTGTGATGCGTATCACTTGATGTCGGCGCGCTAGGGATGGGTGGAGCAAAAAGGCATCCTTCCTTGAAGCCGTCGTGCGGGCGAAACCGTCCGATTAACGCAACGCCCGCACCAGGCATGTTCGACGGCTTCGACCCCTGTCACTCACACGGCGAATGGAAGAAACTGACAACAAAAAAACAGGGGAAAAAAGGCTCCCAGGAAACGATTTGTGCACCTCCGGCAACATCAAAGCGATGGCGGCTGGGAAGCTCAGATATCTGGTGCCTTATTTATGTGCCTCCAGGGAGCGGCAGGAAGCAAACATGGATAACATCCAACTCAGTAACGTTTGATAACATTACCTGCAAGAAAGTTCTGAGAAAAGTAGAATTATTTCCTTTCTCAAGCACATTTTGTAAGATAGGTTGCTTGGTGTCATTTTAGAAGGACGAAACAACATTTCAATTGACTTTTTCAAGGCTTATAACCTAATAGCCGAAAGCTTGTATCAGACAGCACACTTTTTAGAACTAAGAGAAGATGAATAAAACCTGTTTCACACTGATTGCATACTTTTAGGCTGAGTGGATATATTTTCGCCGAAAAGTATGTTATTTACACTAGACAAAAAGCTTACTAAAGCTCTAGTAATCAGTTATTTAGACTATAAAGGTAGAGATAGAGTCACAAACTCACTTTGCTATAACTTTTTCCATAATAATTTCACTGCTTAATAATGAAGTTATCCATGGAAAAACATTCGACAGATTCTTTCGTCCTGCGTCAGATCTTGGGCCGTATTTCTAAACCTTAAAGACGAGTCGTGGGACACTCGACACTCTGTTTTACACTGATTGCATACTTTTTGGCTGAGTGGATATATTTTCGCCGAAAAGTATGTTATTTACACTAGACAAAAAGCTTACTAATGCTCTAGTAATCAGTTAATCGCCAACAAAAGGCCCGGGCCGGGCGTTCAAAATAGAATCTATTTCGCCCGAAGCCCGCACCCGCCGATGTCTTCATCTTTGCCCGGGGGGAGGTTAGTGCGAGCCACGCTTCCGGATTGGCGACTCTCGGCCCCGTGGTGCCCATGGAGACCGGGGTGAGCCGTACCGCATTTGTGTTACCGCAGGGATTCGTTGCTGCTGTTATTGTGGCTTACCGGATTCAGTTACGTTCCGAGCGTTTCTGCCCCGTCGTGCTTAATTATAGTGCGGACGGGGGGGGGGGGGGGGGGCAGGATAGAAAAATAGGCCCTAGCGGGAGGAGAACGACCCGAAGAGCGAGAGGGAGATGTGACCTAATGGGCGTATGCCCATCAGAGGCGAGGATCTTAGCTGCCGAATAAATAGCTGCAGTGGAAATTTGTGCTGTTCCGGGCTCTGTGGCTTCGCTATCAATGTCCGGAAAATGATAACAATCGCCTCGCCCCCCTTTTAGGAGTCAACTCTCATCCCCCGAAGACGGAGAGTATAATGGGGCGTTTCGAGAAGTGGTGGTGGGCGTGTAGCCTTTTAAGGCCGAATGCGGACAGGTTGAGTTGTATGTGTGTGTGCCTTTTTTGTTTTGTGTCCGCCATATGCTTGCTGCAGAGAGGCTGCGAACGATTGCGAAAGCCGGACCAAAACTGCTTTCCTGATATAATTCAATAACATGTCGGAGGGGAATGGATTCGATGGAATTACGCACTGCAAACACAGCCCCGGAGGACGCTGCTGCTGCTTCTGGGGTAAGAGTGACTTTGTAGCTGTTGTGCCAGGTGTTGAAAAGTCACATGATTTTGCAGATTGCATACTTTGGGGCGTAAATCGGCAAATGTACCTACAAGTATGCAAGCTGCATAGCTTTTATTTGGGATAACATCCAACTCAGTAACGTTTGATAACATATAGAGATAGAGTCAAAAACTCACTTTGCTATAACTTTTTCCATAATAATTTCACTGCTTAACCGTGACGTTATCCATGGATAAACATTCGACAGATTCTTTCGTCCTGCGTCAGATCTTGGGTCGTATTTATAAACTTTAAAGACGAGTCGTGGGACACTCGAGTCCCACCGGTTTTATCTGCCTGACAGGTGCAAGATCGCCATCGACAGCAGTGCAAACACATTCCGCTCGTGCCTTTTGAATTTCGAATCAAATCAATCGATAACATCCTTCCCAGGGGGGGGACCGAATGGCGAATGGAAATCTTGCGTTACCTAGCGACTTCGCTTCACCACTTTCACCGAAGAAGAAAAAAAAACAACCGCAACAGTTTCGCCACCGAAAAGCCATCACTTCCAGACCACCGAAACGCCGCCGGGCCGCGCCGGTGTGTCGCAAAAGTATTGAATAGTCAGCGACCGAAAGGACGACACCCGAAAATCGTGTTAGTGACATCCATCCATCCCGGCCGTTCCTGCTTCCTCCGCCGACCGACTGCGGCATTATTGGGCCCTTGCTTTGATTAGCCAATTTCGTCCTTAAAACGTGGCCTGGGCTCCGGCGGGTGTGATGCGTATCACTTGATGTCGGCGCGCTAGGGATGGGTGGAGCAAAAAGGCATCCTTCCTTGAAGCCGTCGTGCGGGCGAAACCGTCCGATTAACGCAACGCCCGTCTGTATGTTCGACGGCTTCGACCCCTGTCACTCACACGGCGAATGGAAGAAACTGACAACAAAAAAACAGGGGAAAAAAGGCTCCCAGGAAACGATTTGTGCACCTCCGGCAGCATCAAAGCGATGGCGGCTGGGAAGCTCAGATATCTGGTGCCTTATTTATGTGCCTCCAGGGAGCGGCAGGAAGCAAACATCGGAACGGGTGCGGTACGGGGCGCAAGTACGAGGATCCCCAAATTGAACATGACGAAAACCACCTGATGAGAACGCGCGATTATTACGATGTGGGAATCAAATTTCGATCGTCAATATGATTCAATTCGTGGAGGGGTTTTT
>KZ071525.1:99463-114377 GCA_002091845.1 Anopheles cracens | reverse complement strand
GCAGGATCTCTACGCTCTTCTTGAGCGGCAGGTTGAGCAGCCATTCGGAGATGTCCGACTTGAGCAGCTGCAGATCGCTCGGTCCGGACGAGTGGCGCTGGTGCCCGTTGCCACTACCCCCACTATCCTTCCCGTACTCCTCCTCGTCCCGGCGGGCCGTACTCGCGTCCACCGAGCGCGACGAGTGGCGCTGCTTTAGGTTGCGATCGAAGAACTCCGTCCTGGCGATGGCCCCGGTGCCGCCGGACGTGGCCGCCACCGACGGCAACATCGGCTCCGACTTGGGCTTGCCCAGGTGGCCGTTGGCGAGCGGGACAGGATGGTGTAGGGTAGTAGCAGCAGTCGAGGCGGCCCCAACACCCGACGGTTTGTTCATGTTGCGCGCGTTCGTCTTGTCGGTCGAGGTGGACTTCTCGATCTCGTACTTGTACTGCTGCAGCTGCTCGATCCACTTGATGTCGGCGTTGATCTGCTGCAGGAACTTGATCAGCTCCTCGTTCGTCAGCTCCTGGCTCTGGCGCGGCGGTGGCTGCGGCGGATGGGGCGCCTGCGACCCGCTGGAGTACGCGAGCGACTGGGACGAGTGTTGCTGCTGCAGCGGCTGGTGCTGCCGGTGCCCGGTGCTCGTCGACGACTTCGTGAGGATACCTTGAAGGGGCTGGCCCTGCCCGGTGCCGATCGCATTGAGCGCGCTCGTCGACGACGACTGGACGTTCGAGGCGGCCAGACTTTGCTTCTTGAGCGCCTTCACGTCCTGCAGCTTGTACTGGGTGTTGCACCGGCAGACGGGCGCGCGCCCCTTCTGGCTGTGTGTTTGCAGGTTTTCCTGGTGTTTTTCTCCCTCTTCGGTGAACTATTCGCACGGGATTCGTACGCGACTCCGGGCAGACTCCGGGGAGCAGAAAAGAACACACAACCCAACACCTGGCCACAGCACAGTGTTTTGTGGACGGCACCTGGCACCTTTTCGGAATGGGGGAGGACACACACACACGCACACACACCACACCACACCGAACCGAACCGTCGACCGTAGCGTGGACCGTAGCGCGAACCGGGGGCTCTGTATAGGCTGCTACTGCAGGAGGGCCGCTATTAAACTAAACGCCTGAAAAAGGTGGTTTTTGGAGAAGTTGATTCACGGTTATGATGACATGACGCCCTTATTCGCAGGAAAAACTCGCTCTCTCCCGAGAGCGCTCGCGGTTCGCGCTCTCCCGTTTGGGGGGAAAAGGTCATCGCTTGCTCTCGCTCTCTCTCTCTCTCTGGCTCGCTTTCGCATAAAGCTCATGTGCTCGCTCGCTCTCTCGCTCATTCGCGCACGCTTTTGTTTGCGTTCTTTTGTGCGACGCTCTCGGGCAAGCTTTCGCGGGGACGCTCTCGCGAGAGCACGATCCTTCCCGAATGTCCTTCAACGTTCCAGTAAGGACTCGCCGTTTGAACGCGCGCGCGCTTTCTCTCTCTCTCTCCCTCTCTTTCGTTAGTTTTTGGCCAAGGTTACCTCTCAGCCACGGCGATCCAGTGTGTGACGTTTGTACTGCTTTTTGTTGTACCGTTGCTGTACGTAGAGCTGCTGCTGGAGCGCCACGGTGAGCTTGCAATTTTTATCCCAGAAATCTCGGGAACTTCTCTCGCTCACCCTCTCTCTCTCTCTCTCTCTCTCTCCTTCGCAGTGGAACGTGGAGCTGTCAAAAACAGGACTCTCAGGGAGTGAAAATTGAGCACCCAACGGTGGAGATGAAGCGATTAGAGCGGCCCGTTTGAGCGGGCAACATTGATGGAAACATATTGCAAACGTTTCGATCTTATCTCGCTCGGGTGTCCCTTGGAGCCCGAGATCAATGACAGGGATAGTAGGGGTCAGCGCATTTTGAGCGAGGCGAGGTGATTTTATTGTAGTTTTGCTAGGTGTCGTTTGAGGTAGATGGGCACGATCGTTATATTCGCTTATCGTTGTAACGCTCACGGTACGAAACGCGTCTCTTATACCTGTTCGCGCTTCCATCTTCGATGCCATTTGAAACCGCTCAATGCTAGTGCGACTCGCAGACGAAGAAAAATAGCGGATAATTTGAAGTGGAAAGCACAGTCACAAGGACGGCACGACATCTCTACTGCGCAAAAGCTCGGCGTTTTCGTATTTTTTTTTGCTCGTGTGTGCGTTGAAAAATAGCACCAAACGGAGATGCCAATTTTAGCCCAGCACAGCTTCTCATCCTCCGTGTCCGTGGGGTTGTGTTTGTGCGCACTTTCATCTTGTGGTGCCGCTCGTTCGTCCTCGGCGTCGACGACGGAGGCTGATCGAACGCAGTGCCGCTGGTTACGCGGGTATGAACATGATAAATTTCGCACGTTTCATCGGCCCACCGGAGGGGCAGGTGGGAGCAGGTGGGAGGTGTATTATTGTAAAACCGCTTTTGTCGGTGTGTTTTGTTTCTATCGGGCTTGGGACAACGTTCTGGATGAGCTATTTTTGTACCGTCGATGAGAGTTCTGGTTCGAAAATAGCAAACGAACGAGGTGAGATGTTGCCAAACATGGCTGTTTCGTTGCTTCTGTCTCTTATAACCGTTCAAATAGGTAAGTCTGAGCAATTAGACCGTTACAGCGTTTAAAACACCATGCGCCTCCATGTTGTTAAGAATTCAAAACGTGGGTCTTTTTGATATTTTCAAGAACATAACAACGTGTCGCAATATCGTTCAATCACGTTCAAAGAAGGTTCTTTGTATTAAAAACAAGATAAATATATACCATGCGTTTCCTTTTCATCTTCTTATGTTGAAAAACGAACCACGTGGTTAAATATTTCGTTATAAGGCTTAACGGACGAACCTACTAGTACTCAGCTAAGCCGAGTAATGAAGATCCAGATAAGGTTTTGGTATCGGTCCTTTCTACGACGACCACATGGCCTAGCCATGACCTAGATAAATTTATTGGGTTTCCTGTTGCTTATGGACTTAATTGACGTCACTGTACTCAACGTGGTTCAATTTCATAGTTGTATGTGTTACGAGAGCGAAAGCGATTAAAACCGCAGTAACAAATGAAATCCTCGTCGTCACATTTGTAGCGCTAATTAATTTTGATAATTTTGTTATATTAACTTAATATTTATAAAATATATTATAACATGCTTGATAGCTTTGTGAACTAACACAACATCGTCTTAAATGTTATTATTTTATTTAGTATGACGGCCTTAGTGGCCGTATTGTCAAATCGTCTAAAATGTATTAGGCAAGAAAAAATATATTTCATTTCGATTAAAGTACCAGGCGTCTCCATAATTGAGCAAACGTATTTATTACACTATTTTTATGCATCTCTCTATTGTTTTAAACATGGTAAGATGGATGTTAATTTTATTTTGAATTCCAAATTAGTATTACGCTCAGTTAACATTGCACATAAGAAGTGCTATAACTTTGGAACATATTTTTTTCAAAACCACCATGCGCCTCCATCAAACACACACTCTCTTCAAAATCTATTTAATCCTCAATTGTGAGCGTTTCTAGCTGTGGTGCTTTGCGATGCATAAAACTCCCAACTAACACCTCCAGTCGGGACCGTTATGATGGATGAACGCATCATATCGGCGTGAAAACGGCTCTGTTTTGATAGAGCATGCGGTGCGTTTGGGTCAAGCATGGCAAAGGGCACACACTCACCCGTCGAGCCGACCGAGATTCATCCGAGAGTCCGCTCACGTGCTTGTGCAAGTGTGCGTTACGTTGAATGCTGATAGTGGTGCAGTGCTGGTGGGAATTTCGGCCACAAACAAAGCGCGCAGCAGAAGCAGCACAGGCACACCAACACACCGACACCGGGGACGGATGCAACACGCTCCCTGCCTAGTGATGGTCCCTCGGAGAGCTCGGAAATCACGTGGTCTGTACGACAGTGTACACGGTGCGCGTGTAGTATCATCGGTGTGTGAGCGAGCGTGGAACGACTGTATGCACTGCTCCGTCCACTATGCGCTAGTGTCTGTGATGGAGCGGAAACCCGGAGTGAATGTACCGTGCGCGTTCAACGCACCGAGTAAGCGATCAAGCAAGCTTCTGACGAAGGAGAAGAAAAAAACGTGTCCCAAGAGTTTAAAGACCTTATTAGTACGAGAGAGCTTTTCGAGGTTTAGCCGAGCGGCACGATATGCCGTGCATTTTGATCAACCTGGATGGAACAGGACACACAAACGCACACACATACAGGCACGCGCAAATGATATCAGTGAAATCTAAAAGTGACGTGGGTCATAATGGTAGTACATAAAATTGATTTACTTTTTTGCGGCTTCCTGCTGGCAGGGAACGGCTACGCGGCTGACGCTCGCTCCGAGCTTCGGTGGCGGTCGCTGAACTGAGCGTTCCCTCAACGCTACGACCGTTGCCTCGAGCGGGAAAAGCTGGCGAGCCTGGCGAAGCACTTTTTCATCGTCCCTTTTGCCTTCCAATTGCGTCCGCCGAGCGACGTGACAAAGGCAACTGAATCGGGTTTTTGTTTCGGATATGCTTTTAGCTTTTTGGTCACGCACTACACATATCAAACACACACACAAACACACTCACACACAGAGCACTAAAACAACAAAGCAATCAACAGTGACAGCGAGTTCGCACGCACGCTGGCAGTAAAAGCAACGGAACGAACGTTTGTGCAGCCAGCTTTGCCAGCCGGAAAAGGCGAGCGAGTGAGAGAAAGAGAGAGCGAGTGATGAATCGCGTCGTGGGCCATCGTTCACGTGTTTTACAGATTTTTCCAGGGACCTCCGACGGCGCGGCAATCTGATGATTGATTGCTTTCAAATGGCTTCGGTGTGGGGCAGGCAACAATAATCAGCCCTCTTTACCAGCATGAGCCGCAGGAGCTCGTGGCGGGGGAGCATGTCGCTCGCGGTGGGTTATTAACTGTGAATGGGTTGTTTGCTTTCTGGGCTGAGGAATGGGGAACTTGAAATTGCGAGATTGTCACACAAAGTTCGAAATATGCTAGTACACTTTTCACTCTCTCTCATTTATATCTTGGTTTATGGAACTTGCCATAATATTTAAATTGATTTTTATTAATTGCTAGTCACTATCGGAATTGAGAGATCTTATTTGAGCAAACAGTAACGATTGAAATGGACAAAAAGAGCATATTCATTTACGTCATGCAGAAGGATATTAAGAAAAAGGAGACATTTAATACAAATTGACAGTTGCAAATGGCCATATGCGATAAATAATACGCTCATGTGACGCCAGGGGACGGAAACTAATATAAAATCGGCCCAATAAAGGTAAACACGAGCAACCGTATAGATAACCAATTGGTAGCAGCAGGCCGTAAATAAAACATGGAAAATAAATCTGCCCATAAAACATTACTTTTCTTGCACTCTTTGCTAGAAGTATATATTTTCTGGCACACTAAACCCCCGGGGCCAAATGCAAATCACAATCCACGTTACTGTGCCCAAACAAAGCCAATGATTGATTATCACAGAAATCGGTCACCCCAAAATCGGCCAATTGATTGCGCCTCTCACCATCCCCAGGGAGCCTGCTCGTCGACCGACGACAATGGAGCAATGCAAAATGGCGTGTTGGGTTGAAAAAATAAAAATAAAATAAAAACACAGATATAACAAAGCAAAACAAAAACAAAAAAAACAGTGAGCCCAAATGAAACCCAGCTGTCACAATTCGTTCACGGGCTAGTACATCAAAGCAGGCGCAGAGATTGGCACACAACAAAAAAACCCCACCCCCCGGGAACGCGTGACGCGATGAAGCGAAACCACATCCGGATCAATGCACGCAACGGGGGCCCGTTTCATTGTGTGCGCTATGTGTGCAATTCACTTCACTCTTCGGCAAGGGCAAGCGAGAGTAAGCAATTAAAAAACAAACACGATTGTGAAATAACAATGACAGGGGGGCGTTTATTGTGTGCATGTTGCGCTTTGGCTAAGCTACGCAACGCAAAAAAAGGACCAGCGAGGCTCGCTTCATCTAAGCGTGGGCCGAAATATTGCCAGCGATAAAAGTGCAACGATGTTTTATTCACACCCGCCACGCAGTTGTGTCTCGGCGTTCGGCAGTTCGCACACGGGCGCTCGCGGGCCTTTCCGGCAGTTTATGCAAGCTTTTCGCACCGGCTCGATCGGCATTTGAAGTGCTCAAAAATGCACCAATATGCGATAAAGCGCGTACGATGTGTGAGCGCAAAAAAAAACACCCCCGTTCGAAGGGCTTTGAGCTTTGAAGCCTGCAGCAAGTGTGTGCAAATATTGGAACAGGATGCTGATCCTGCTCGAGCTGGAGTGGTTATAGAACAAATTCGAAGCGAAACGTACGCAACGGGCTTCATTTCGCATCCAGACTTTGAGGCCCACAATGGCATACCCATTTAACGTGCTTCATTATTGCATCAGATTGTGGGATCGTTTGTTGTTGTTATCATTGCTCTTCCTCACTCGAAAACAAACTAATGGCACACGGAAAGCAATTTGAAGCTGCGGTCAATTATGTGTTGTTTGGATGTCCACCCACCCACCCGGAGTCGCGGCTGCGATGGCTTCGGGTTCTGTGGAGAATTTAATTTCTCCCCACACATACAAGAGTGGCCCACCCCCCGTTTTCGCCCAAAACCACCACCCCGGTCCACCCGACAAATGGTGGTGGAGGCCGGAAAAGGATTATAAATTAATTATCTTAAAATCAACAACCCAACCCGCGGGTGCGTGCTTCCGTCATCTGTTTGCTGTTCGATGAAAATCGGTTTCCCCTGTCGCGTTTTGTCGCATTTCCCGCCGGCGGATTGAGTCGGCGTCGGCGGCTTTTTTGACGGGTGCGATTACGCAACGCTGGTGGGCGGGGGTGGGCTACGAATCGATAACTCTATCTATAGCTCGGCTGCTCCGACCGGGGATGCTTTGGCTCGGGGCCGGATATTGTCCCGGAAAGGCAGCCAGCTGTGGCCGCCCCGCACTGTGGGACTTTGAACTACGAACTACGAAAAAAAAGCTTGAGCTATAAATAAACTATCTTAAATATATAACAAGCTTAAACATATAACAGCCAACAAAACAATTCAATAGACTTGAAATAATGCTCTTGAAGTGTACATTGCATACTTTTAGGCGCATTTTTTTTTCTCAAGCAGCTTTATTCGCCCTTTCTCATCAATGATGACCTATATTGAGATTTTTAGTCGACTCAATCGATTGCTTTGGATAATGCATATCATTTGGCTGATTTCAAAATGAGCCGGTTATGATCTGCCAATTTAAAGCGTTGGTTAAACGTATAGAACGCGTTTATGGAGAAGTCTGCACAAATTTAGGCTTGCTTGGTAAATTTGCGTTGCATGCTCTCATGAAAACCGCATTATTGTTTATACATAAATGTAGTATATAAGATGAATATGAAAATGACAATGCTTCAACTTTTTGCACAACCAGGATGAAATGGAAGTAAATCGTACACAAGCTGTAGCAACAAGTCTGAGATTGTTTTATTTACAAAAGAAGTGATCATGCGAGGGAAATAATCGTCTGAAATATGTATTTTCCGATTAAATAAATTTACTTGATTGAATCTGCAAATGGCAAGATGCACTGCTCGCAATCATCGGATTATCCTGCAGATTTGCCACTGCCTAACCAACCCTTTCTATCGAGCTGTGCCTCCAGCCTGTCCGTATTTAACTCCGAATAATCCAAACTGTTCAATTATTACTCACTAATCTAATCTAATTATGCACCCATCGTGAATTTGCAAACCATTTGCAAACAAACGAACCGAATGGCTGTCGAGTGTTTAAACTAAAAAAAAAATAAACCAAAATAATCTGACCGTGCATTGTTCGCACCAGCCCCATTGTGCGCCCGGCCGAACGGGGTGGTGGTGGTGTTACAAAAGAAATATCGTCATCATCGCTTGTCGATTCCGGGCTAGCTTGTTGTCGATGGCTGATTTATGTACATATTTATTTTGCGCCACGGGAAAAGTCGCGGCCGCCCACCACCCAGGGCCCACCGCGAACTATTATTTGTCCGCCGCAGAGTTCCGCTGCGGCGCCGGGGACGAAACCGGGAGACCGGTGGGACAATAAATAGATGTAGATTTATAAAGCGCCTGATCGCGGCTTGAGAGTGGGGGAGGGATGTGAGAGAGAGAGAGAGAAAAAATACACGGAAAATCTTCTGGTTGTGATGTGCGCTGGAGCGCTACGAGCTGAACCTGAACCTGGGAGAGTGTTGACATTTGTCAAAGTGGATTTCATCTCCCGGTTGTTCGGTCGGAAGTTGGCAGGGCCGGCGTACAAGTTCGATGATTCGCTTGGCTTGACGTTTTGTCGCCGCCGAGCCGCTTTTGTGGGTGGTAATGGGTCGCGGGGGTGAGAAAACCGGAGCTCGGGGTGCCACAGGAACAGGAACAGGAACAGGAACAATATTAATGTACCGGGGAGTTGGGAAAGATCCCTGTCGCCGCCACCCGCCACAGCGATTGTTCCAGCGGTAGCGATAAATAAACATTACTACGCCCCGAATCCGCATGTTCGACATGCAGATTGATGGTTCCGGGCGTTATCCAACCATTTCGGGCAAGTTTGCCTCCCTGTGAGAGCTCGGCTGGGAGCTCTTTTCTTCGTGTGTTAGTGTGTGCGTTTCGGTTCGTTTTAATGGAACACTTGCTGCAACAAAATTGCATTTTCAAAGTCAATATTATCGTTTCCCTTCCGGAAAGGAGCGTGTTGTAATTGTAATGCCTCGCACCGCCCACCGGCCCACTTCGGTGGTCAGCCTTCGAAACAGAGTGCCTTTCCGTGCGGCAAGAAGAGCATTCTTTTCTGCCCATAAAAGCTTCCTCTGTGTGTGTGTGTGTTTTTATACTTGTCGAGAAAATTTATACAGACACACACGCACAAACCCGACTTACGTTTGGCCAGCTGGAATCTTTGGTTAATTCTCTACATCTCTCCTTCTCTCAGCCGGGGAGCTACTTCCGTAATTGGCCCTCAATTTCTGATGCACAAATCACTTTCGGTTCAACCCCTCTGAAACATAATAAAATTCGATCGTAATTGGTAGTTCCTGGAGAGAAAAAAAAAACTGCTTCCATTGGGCAAACCTTGCATGGCAATAGCGTGAAACTTGAGCAGCGACCTAATAGATGCGAGCTGTGACCGACACGCTACTTTCACCCATTCCCAGGGCGCCTGGCAGGACGAAGAGAAATGAAAGGCTACGTCAATAAATAAACATTACTACGCCCCGAATCCGCATGTTCGACATGCAGATTGATGGTTCCGGGCGTTATCCAACCATTTCGGGCAAGTTTGCCTCCCTGTGAGAGCTCGGCTGGGAGCTCTTTTCTTCGTGTGTTAGTGTGTGCGTTTCGGTTCGTTTTAATGGAACACTTGCTGCAACAAAATTGCATTTTCAAAGTCAATATTATCGTTTCCCTTCCGGAAAGGAGCGTGTTGTAATTGTAATGCCTCGCACCGCCCACCGGCCCACTTCGGTGGTCAGCCTTCGAAACAGAGTGCCTTTCCGTGCGGCAAGAAGAGCATTCTTTTCTGCCCATAAAAGCTTCCTCTGTGAGTGTGTGTGTTTTTATACTTGTCGAGAAAATTTATACAGAAACACATACAAACCCGACTTACGTTTGGCCTGCTGGAATCTTTGGTTAATTCTCTACATCTCTCCTTCTCTCAGCCGGGGAGCTACTTCCGTAATTGGCCCTCAATTTCTGAGAAGTGCTTTCAAACTACCGCACACACATACACACATCCACAAGCACATACTTTGTGCTGTCGAGATCTGCCTAAATACCGCACGGCTCCATCGCAGCCATCGAGCCACTTCATACATTAAATGCTCATAAGCGGATGTAGACACACGCCCCGGCAGATCCGGAACTTGGTGCCGTCAGTATTCGTTTGCCATCAATCTTCGTCCTTTGCTCCTGCTCCGACTCGCTTGGCATCACTGCCGCTGCTGCTTCTTGTGTACCGCACGCGCTTGACGCACTCAAACAAAGATCTACTTGCGGCTAACTTTTTCGGAAGCGTTCGTTCCCGCCTGGGGATGCCACCCAGACCATGGTTGGTTTGCTCGCTTCAGCGAAATCAAGAGCGCTTACGCCAAACCTCAGGCTTAGGCAAGTACATTAGGGACGCTGCAAAGTCACTAAGTTACACGGTATCATTTTTAATATAATTACTACCGTTTCATGGTTGGATATTGTATGCTTTCAATCGGAAGCGAACTATAGATGGAATAACATTCTGTGAGCTACTTGAGCTGAGTGCATCATAATTTTTACAATTAAATGATGAGCTTAAGCATTGTTAAGGATGATTTAGAGAAGTGCTAAACATAGTGATTAAGCTCTTATGCTCTGAGGATTGGTTTGAACCGAGAAAATAACATTTCGCAAATGGAACCATAATAATAAATAAATAAATAAATAAATTACGCCAAAATGTATGCAATCTGCACTGCATCGTTGGGGTTTTCAGCTAATACAGCCAACAGCCAGCCTTAGAGGCTTGATATTGCTGGATTTATGTTGAAGAATGTAATCTGCACAAATCACTTTCGGTTCAACCCCTCTGAAACATAATAAAATTCGATCGTAATTGGTAGTTCCTGGAGAGAAAAAAAAACTGCTTCCATTGGGCAAACCTTGCATGGCAATAGCGTGAAACTTGAGCAGCGACCTAATAGATGCGAGCTGTGACCGACACGCTACTTTCACCCATTCCCAGGGCGCCTGGCAGGACGAAGAGAAATGAAAGGCTACGTCAAAAAAAAAAGCGAACCACAACGGTGGCACGTGACTTGCCACGGGTTTGCCAACGCCAACAAACACAGCAAAGCAGAGCAGGGAAAACGCAAATCACCCGCTGGAAACACGCGGAAACGGGCCCGCACCTTGTCCCGGGCGTGCGGGGATGAAGCAAATTTTGACACAAAAGGAAATGATTGTTTTGTGCTTTCCAGTTCGTTAGTTGCACCATTTCAGAATTTCCTCCGCTTCGCGCCTTCCCCGAAAGACGCTTGTTTTGCTGGCTTGTATTTACGGTTCACCTTCACCGCGGTGGACCCTGGGCTTGGGCCGGGGCCCGGGCGAGATTTACCGACTCCATTTCATTTCCCCCTACGTTTCCCCCCGGTGCGGTCGTTAGTGGCGTTAGAAGCGCAGGCAGAAGACGCACGCCGAATAAAGGAAACGGAGGAGAGAAGAAAACAGAACACAAAACAGCCACATGAGAGACCGATGGTCGGACGATTTTGCGTGCCATTAGATACCATTACACGTGGGTGGATGTTAATAAACGTTGATGGAGCGAAATGCGGCAGGAGCGTGCGGCTCACCTTCGAATCGATGGCCTGTGCAAATAGATTTTTTTTTCGTTACCCGCTGTTGTTGTTGTTCGCTTTGCTGCCGGACGTGCCGGGGCCGAAAACGAGCGCTAAAAGTTTGCCCAAGAGCGTGCTAGTTAGCGCGTGCTATGCTAAGGTTGATGCTGCTCGGGATGAACGATCTGGTGGTCAGTTCGACGGCGAGTTATGAAGGAATTTTAGGAGGAATTTGCATGAAGCTTGGATAACAGTCGATATAAAAATAATCTGAAAAATGTTGGCGCATATTTGAAACCCTGCAGTGCTGGTTACATTGCATACTTTTAGGCGTATTATTTAATTTTGCTAGGATCGCGGAAACAGTTGATAAAGGATGTATCTTATCAGCGCGCATTTGATGGAAACAACTTTGGTGGAGACTAACCTTTACACCCAATGTTTTCCTTTCCAAACAAGCGCAAATAAGCAAAAGAAATGGAGAGATTCCCTCGGAGAGATCTGGCCAATAAATCCCAACCGACCAAACGGCAGCCATTTGCGGTGCCGGTAGTGAAACGCACGCAAAGAGCAACTGTCCTTTGTGTCCGATCCGTTCCGTTGGCGATGGGATGGGAAGTGATGGAAGAACCGTTCGGTAGTGTAGTTCATTAAATCAATTAGGATTCAGCTCCGGTACGATGCGGAACAGTTCGGGCCGGATCAAACACAACTCACAAAGAGCGATAAACCCGGCACAAACTTTTTCTTCCCTCCGGCACCAGCAAGACCCGAAATAAAGCAGCAGCAGCAGCAGTATTTGTTTCTACCGAAGGGAATAAAATGATAAATATTTCTCTCACATCTTCACCCGGATTTCGGGTCGAATGGAGCAGAAAGCAGAGAGAGAGAGAGAGAAAAAAGAGAAAAACAATAGAATGGACTAAACTCGTACCATTTACGATAAGCGATCCGATTCCGGGTGGGCGTGATCGGAAAAACGAAACACAGCGCTCCCCGGGCTCATCCGGGTGGAAAAATAACCTTCGGAGCAAAACATTGCTTAAGTCAATAGCGTCCGTGGTGGTGGTGGTGTCACCCTTCCCGTATTTCTCGCCTTGCGGATGGCGTAAGTTGAGTTATAAAACTTAATTTGATCCCCCTTCCAGCGGGGCATCGCCGAAAAAATGGGTGAGAAAACGCACCGAGTACGGAAGCAACGCCCGGGACCGTTCCGCAGGTCAGGTGGCAAAGTAAATATTTTTACTCGATAACACTCGGCGGTTGAGCGGTGGAAGGATGTGCCACGCTGTTCGTCCTTCGTTGCTCCACTCGATTCTTCCCTCCGGTCGCAACGGAGAGGCTGCCCGATTGAAATCGTAAATGGTTATCCTTCTTTGCCGGCGCGGTGGGGCGAGCAATCCTTCCCAGCAGGACACTCCACTCCCGCTGGAAGGAGCTCTTCCCTGACAGTGGAATGGAACGCACGCACACGACTGCCTCAGGAAGCGACCGAAATTTAAGGGGCAATCCGGTTTAACGAATTGAGCCGACCAGGAAAGCCTCGTTATTTTGTGAGGTTCGATTTGACACCATCGTATCCCGCCTAGCAGCTCCTTATGCCTATGAGGATTGTGCGTACAGCTTTTTTTTTGTTGTTGTATGTTTCGAGTGGAACATCCTCACCACTACAGCCACGGCTGGGAAATATGCTCACTGTGGTTCGCAAGAATTCGCCACCCACGGAAAGTCTCATCTGGAATTCAATTTATCTTTCCGTGCGCCATTTGTTTTCATTACGGAGGCAATCTTAAAGGTACACGATTTGAATGTTGCGCTTGTGGGCTGCGCTTTGTGGAATAATATCACGAATTAATATTGCGGCTGCTCCGTCGGCAGATGCGGATTGTTTCTGCGTACCTTCGGTGTTCGTCGAAGTCGAAGAAAAGAGTCGAAGAAAAGAGTAATTCGCTGGGAGTGAGCTCATAATTTATAATATTGCGGACGCTTTTTTTGTGTAATGTTTCCGTGTTATTAATAATAGTAGAGAATAAAGTGTATTTTCTTCTGACGGTGTCTTCTAATGATATTCGAAAGAAATTCTACTCAAAAGCTTGCTTATCTGATGGTGCGGCATGCGGATTGCATACTTTCTGGCTGATCCACAATAAGCGCGCCTGAAAGGTAGACCAACCACCCAGCAACATGCATTACTAACGATTCTTTCAGCCATTTGATCCATTGTTTCGTTACTGCTGGAAAGTATACCGCTTTGTTGCACAATCCACATTTATTCACTAAACGATCATGTACACAAACGCATTAAGTCGCGGAACGGGCGATAAAACTCACACAAATGAAGCTGTTGATTGGGGGAAGCTTTTGGGCAAAACAAACCGACAAAACCCAGCTCTAAAGAGCAGATCTTTCCCATTTAACTTCCCACATTTGCTGCACCGATCTCGTTTATCTCGTGTGCAATCCTCACTCACCCATTACCAGCACAAAGGGACACCCAAATTAGAAAAGCGTTTTAAACGCGCTCTCTACGCGCTTCTCTCCTTCGGGTGCCCTTTTGTGTGTCTCACCCACCCCACCATTGCCGTCTTTTATGTCGCACACAACGAGTGCACCGAGACCGACAGTAAAGAAATCTTCATTAGTGACGAAAATGTCACTAACTTTAATCCGCCCCAAACCCTGTACGGCATTGTCCTAAGCGGGCCGCGAAATTGGGACTCCCATGTCAGACCGTGCGCAGCGTAGAACACTCTCGTAATTGGAGCCAGTAAGTGTGGGTGGACAAATTGCGAAAGTACGAAGAAAAAACGACGGCGAGAGGCTGTGTGTGTGTTTTATAAATCGTGCGCCGCCTGTCACCATCACCGGGCCGGCGCCGAGAGCCGTGCGGGAGGTGTTGTTATCCGTAATAGATATTTCCATTCCCATTGCCCGCTTTGCCCCACCGGCTGGCGCAACAGGGCCGCCGCGGGTTGACGCGCAAACACAACAAGTCAATTTTAATTATCCAACATAAAAAGTCACTTCCACTTTGTGGCGCGCGCGAACAGGCACTCAGGCCGAGCGAGCGAGCGCAACGGCTCTGCCTGTTGACAGGAGTGCCAGGCAGTTTGAAATGCGTCCAACAGCCTCTTCCGTCAAGGGCGTCATTCCGTGCTCCGCTGGATCGTTGGAACCGGCGCAACACTCTCGCACATACACATAGAAACAATGGGAGCGCGTCCGGCACAGACAGCCGGATAAGCGTTACGTCATATCTTTATTAAGCTCGTCGCGAATGTAATTACATACATATAAACCGGCGTCGCGCGAATGGTCCTCGCCAGCTACCGAAATGCTCGCTTCTGTTGCGCGGAGTAGAATTTATCTTCCATTCTTCGCCCCTTCCCGCCCAGCTCGTTCCGTGATTAAGTTACATCTGTTCCGATGGGGATGTGCGAGCACATTCGCCCTCTCGCTTGCTACCAAAGAGACAGGCGGCACATAAAGGCAGAGATGATTTGTATTTCCGTTTCTCGTAATGAAAACTAGATTAAAAACCAGCGGGTC
>KZ071525.1:64684-83978 GCA_002091845.1 Anopheles cracens | reverse complement strand
CATCAGTTCAACGAGAGAACGCACGAATTATGTCACAACTTCTTTCGCTTTTCGGGAAAGCAAAGAAACATTCGTCCGAAACAAAACAAAAACAGCTAGCTAGCTAGAACAGAAGAAGAAAAAACACATCACCTACACACACACATACACAAAGTACAAACAAACGGTTCGTCAAACGTGGCCGAAAGAGGTAGCCGAAACTGCAACAGCGCAGAGTAGAATTTTGGTTCTGTTTCTTTTTTTTTGCTGTTTCGAATCGCGCCCCGGTACGTGGCGGAAGAAGTTTTCGTCTGGGCGTCTGGCAAGCGGTGGTATGGGACGGGGTTCACTTACGGGTTCAAGGTGTATGCAGGAGTTGAACAGAATCGAGCATGACGATCTATTACTGCAACAGCATCTCATGAATTGGCGGGTTGGTGCTGGAATGGAAGAGACATAAAGCGACCATTAGCGACTTCGGGACGAACACGACCTCACGGATGGCTGCTCCGCCATCTCTTGGCGCCTAATCGAATAAGTACACCCCCGCTTCAACCGCCTCTTTCGTTCCAAAGCGAGCCTAATGTAGCAGAAACGAGATCAAACACTTCCTTATCACTGGTGCGATGGCGGCTCCACTGTCAGGCGCGGGAAATCGCCTGTCGGCATTATCCGGGAGATAGTGGAATCTGGCGCGCGCCTGGGAGGTAGGCAGGCCACTTTACAGGCCTACTCATCGTGCCCGTTTGCATGCACATTATTGCATAAGAGCCGCGCTCCGCCCAACCCGACCTTGGGCATAATTGAAACGGGCTGATGATCCTGTCGGAGCCCACCGGGCCGCGGAACGCTCGGTCGAGTGCAGCAGTCAGCGCTTTCGCGGCGTGGCCCGCTTTCTAGGGCAGCACGAGCATCGGCCGGTTCAAGAATCGGCTAGCGGGAAGAAGGAAAAAAAAACACACGGACGATGCAGGCGTCCTAGCTCCAAGCGTGCTGAACGGTGCTAGGACACGAGCTTCCCATTAACCTCTCGACACAATTGACTTGTCGTTCGTTCGTTCGTTGCCGTCGTCGAGGCCCGCGCCTGCAAGGAAGGAAAGCGGGTCGCGAGCCATCCCCTGCAGGGTGTGACGTCCATCAGGATGTTCTTTTTTCCCCTCAGCGCTCGTATCCTTTCTCGCACCTTTCTCGCTCTTTCACTCGCTCGCTTTTTTGTTCGACCACCCACTCACCCACACTGTCTCTCATTCGCTCTCTCTCTCTCACTCTCAGGGAGAGTGGTCGCGTGCTCCAGTATCGTGAACCGAAGTGAACCGCGCCCCAATCACGGAAGACGCGACCGTCACACGGAAGAACCGGCAATGGCTTTAATGTTTCACACACACACACCAACCGTGGGGGTGACAGGTGCATGTGTGCCTTCGTTCGCTGACAAATGAACACATCCTGGATGCGGCAACCACACCGTCTCACTTCGTCCGGTCCGCTCCGTGCGGTCCCTGGAAATCGTTGTCAACCCTCGAGGCAGCGAATGCGCTGGCACGGTGTCACGCAACGCACTGCAATCCATTTCTAATTAGCCGAGCACCGGTTTTGACAAAGTACGACCGTCCAACACCGGACGCGATGTTTGTACGTTTGATGAACCGCTTTTATTTCGTAGGTGAACCTTTGGGGTAGCGTGAAGTGAGTGAAAAATGTTGGCTTCGTGCGATGAAGCTGTTGCATCGCTGGAGCACATTGAATTGCCTGGCGAATAAGGACTGCTTTGGCTTGAAATCGTTTGAAAATATTGAAATCAGGTGCATTTGAGCATTGGAACGCTGTAACATTGAAGATAGATCCCAACCGGCACGATTTATTAACAAATAATGAAGATTTGTCACACGGATTGCATAAATTGGGGCTGATAGAGCAAATTTGCGCCTAAATGTTTGCAATCTAATTATAAGTCTTGTTTACCCAATAGACGAGCATCGGCCGGTTCAAGAATCGGCTAGCGGGAAGAAGGAAAAAAAAACACACGGACGATGCAGGCGTCCTAGCTCCAAGCGTGCTGAACGGTGCTAGGACACGAGCTTCCCATTAACCTCTCGACACAATTGACTTGTCGTTCGTTCGTTCGTTGCCGTCGTCGAGGCCCGCGCCTGCAAGGAAGGAAAGCGGGTCGCGAGCCATCCCCTGCAGGGTGTGACGTCCATCAGGATGTTCTTTTTTCCCCTCAGCGCTCGTATCCTTTCTCGCACCTTTCTCGCTCTTTCACTCGCTCGCTTTTTTGTTCGACCACCCACTCACCCACACTGTCTCTCTGTGTGTTTTTTTTGTGTTGTTGCCTTGTTTCGTCCGCGTTTATAAGGTGCACTGCACTGCTGCGTGGGGCTCCCTGCTCCGTAGCCCATTCGGCGCATAATGCAGCGTAGGTTAACTGCCCAGTAAAAGGATGCTTCCTTGCGCTTGTATACGTCACTACCGTCGTCTTGGAGGCGCGCAAAGCGGACGCCCGGTTGTTCATCGCACTTGCTCCGGACAGTATTGTTCCTGAAGAAAACGGCGATAGATATCTTTATCTCACCGGTGCATCAGAGCAGCCCGGTTGCAACCCCCTTCCCCGTTATGTAACCGAAATTAATGACCTTCAAAACCCCCCGGTCCCAATTACATAACACCTGTTCCATCTCCAGGCCACCCTCCGGTGTCCGTCAGGCGGCGTTTCGCATGTGACGGAGCGCAACGGAGGGTAACGGATCCCCGCATAGTAGACATATTTCGTAGAACGGAAACTTTCAAACGGACGCCAAATTCCTGCGAACTCTTGGCTTGGAGGAGGAGCGTCGACCCCGATGCGATGGAGGTCGCTTTGATCCTGACGCTCGCCCGCTGTCGGTGTCTTTTCTTTGGCGAGTTTTAAATCGGCGTTAGGCTTACGGTTGCGTGCCTGTGGGGCCGCCGGTACGTAAGCCCGCGGCTTTGCCGTCACGTGGTGCGCGGTGGATGGAACGTTTCGGCGATGAATTACGGCCAAGTGAAGATGTTGGAATGGCTGGTGCTGCAATCTGTCGCGAGCTGTTAGGTTTGGTTATACAACAGTTACTGCTGATGCCAATACGGTTCTTGTACTCGATACTTCACCGGGATACACTCACGGTGTGTGCTGCCGAATGATGCTGCTGCTCTCTGCCTAGCGCCGACGACTGGCCTGACTGCCTGACTGACTCCTCTGAAGGGTGCGTCTCGTGTCCGTCCACGGCGAGAGTATAAATAGTTTATTTATTTAGTTTGGCGTTCGTCGCCACCGGACGAACCGACCGATGGCACTGGCGTAATCGTCTCACCCGAACTCGTGTGTCATCGGGACTCGACTGTCTCGGTGGGAGAGAGAGAGAGAGAGCGTGTGTTTGAATGAGAGACTCATCTCATCTCAGTAGTCGGTTGTTTACAGCCGTCGCCACTAGGCGAATTTAGTAAATGAAGTTACCCTGTTTTGACACTCTGTCATACATTTTTAGTACAAGTGAATCCACCATTTTACTCCGAGCTAGACGAAACGGACTACAAATGGCTGCGTTCTGTCAAAACTCAGTGTCAACGGTTGTATTATCAGTAGCTCTCTTATCACTCGGTTCTCCCCAAAAACAAACGCACTTCAATTGCTGCTGCTGCTGTTCCTGCCTGTCGTCGCCTACTCGCGACTCAAGCCAGGGAAGATGTGTCGTGATCTCGCCGCGCTCTCTTTCGCTCCCGCTCTCGCAGCGCAGTGGGAGCGTTTTGGCGAAAGCGACCCAAACGGTCGAATTCACACGCAGCAGCAGCAGCAGCAGCAGCTCCTCCGGGTGGCCCAGCCCTTGTTGGAGGATGCGAGCGAACCGTGGAGTTCCGGCCAGCGTTTTTGGAAGCGGTCCAACAATCGACTCATCGGTGCATCGAGTTTTCGTGGTTGAAGAAAAAAGAGAGAGAGAGAGAGAGAGAGCGAGAGAGGGCTGGAAGTACGATCCAAGCAGTCCGGCAGACTAGGGATAAGAAAGCCTGCCTACTAACTCGCCCACCCGGACGTGTTCCGCACATGACGTCACACGTCATCCCCGCCAGCGCGCTGTTGAGCCGGGGTGGAGCCGAGCGTGGGCCTAGCTGGGACACCGTTAATGCAGTTCGTAATCGTCGTCGCACAAATGGCACATAAAATCCGCATTGGGTCGTTACGGTCGTTTGCAGCGCACAACCTGCGTAGGACCTGCCGTGAGACTTGCCGGGATATCGGAGTCAGGCACTTACCTCTACGCGTTCCCCGCGCGTCCGTTACGAAGGTGGGAGCTGAGGAATGTTTGATCGGCACCGTCCGTCGGGGCTGCGAGAGGTCACTGTTCGATATTAGGAGAGCGTTTTGGATGCTAATTGGATTATTGGTGCGACCTGCCGATTGCCGCGATATCCGATGACAACGATCAACCTCGGTCGGCTCAGCTGAAGCTTCCCTTCAACCCGCTCCAGGTGGGTTGTTTTTTTGCTGCTTTGCTTTCGTTTTATTCACTCCGGACTTTGGAAACATAAAAAAAACACACACACAAACACGCACACGGTCGCAGCGGAAATAAAAGGAAGCGGAAGCAGCAACGGGGAGTTTCGTTTGCGTTGTTGGGCGATGGTGTTGTTGGTGGCTTTCCCAGCAAGGAGACACACCTTGGTGCCTTCCCGCTTACACAACTAGCGGCGACTAGTTCGGAGCGAACACTGACACACTTGCGGCAGACCGACTCACCGATAAATCTGCAGCTGGGAATACTTTTCAACACCAAATAGCATTATGAAAAACGCATCTTTTTCACAATCCTTTCGAAGCACGATACACGCTACACCCTGTGCAAGGGGGGACACAACGACCGCCCCGTGAACATCCCTGTGTGTACTAAGATCCCGCACGCCTGAATCCTGCTGTCAAAAAAGCGACCCAATGTACAAAACAAAAAATCCTGCACCCAACACACGCACACCTTGCAGCAGAAGAGCAAGAAAAAAAATAAGCAGGCTGCCCCACCTGTTTGCGTTTACACCTCGGGTACACCCACACACACGCACACACACACACACGGCCGCTGCCACCCACCGGATTGCTCCCGCCCGAGAACACACGCTCGCTACAAGTTTCGTCGCTGACGATAACACTCGCGTATAATTTATTACAATTGTCAATTAGGACGAAAATATTATGTAATTTTCGCATCCACCTCAGCACAGCTCTCTGGTCCCTCTGGTCCCGCGTCCCCCTCCCACAGGCTGTTTCGCTCGCCTCAACCGCAGTAGTTCTTAGCTTTTGTCAGTCTTCCACCTCCTGCCTGATCTAGGCTACTTGATTGTACAGACAGCATGCAGGAACGGCCGGCAGCCAATGGGTCCATAAAATTTAATGTAGCTCCCTAGCTCCCACCCCACACACCACACGCTACCATGTCCAGGGCAAATGACATCCTGTGAATGTTAATGCGGTTCACTCCACTCAACCGAGAGCACGAAAGAGAGAGAGAGAGAGAGAGAGAGCGAGAGAGGGCTGGAAGTACGATCCAAGCAGTCCGGCAGACTAGGGATAAGAAAGCCTGCCTACTAACTCGCCCACCCGGACGTGTTCCGCACATGACGTCACACGTCATCCCCGCCAGCGCGCTGTTGAGCCGGGGTGGAGCCGAGCGTGGGCCTAGCTGGGACACCGTTAATGCAGTTCGTAATCGTCGTCGCACAAATGGCACATAAAATCCGCATTGGGTCGTTACGGTCGTTTGCAGCGCACAACCTGCGTAGGACCTGCCGTGAGACTTGCCGGGATATCGGAGTCAGGCACTTACCTCTACGCGTTCCCCGCGCGTCCGTTACGAAGGTGGGAGCTGAGGAATGTTTGATCGGCACCGTCCGTCGGGGCTGCGAGAGGTCACTGTTCGATATTAGGAGAGCGTTTTGGATGCTAATTGGATTATTGGTGCGACCTGCCGATTGCCGCGATATCCGATGACAACGATCAACCTCGGTCGGCTCAGCTGAAGCTTCCCTTCAACCCGCTCCAGGTGGGTTGTTTTTTGCTGCTTTGCTTTCGTTTTATTCACTCCGGACTTTGGAAACATAAAAAAAACACACACACAAACACGCACACGGTCGCAGCGGAAATAAAAGGAAGCGGAAGCAGCAACGGGGAGTTTCGTTTGCGTTGTTGGGCGATGGTGTTGTTGGTGGCTTTCCCAGCAAGGAGACACACCTTGGTGCCTTCCCGCTTACACAACTAGCGGCGACTAGTTCGGAGCGAACACTGACACACTTGCGGCAGACCGACTCACCGATAAATCTGCAGTTGATCCTGACGCTCGCCCGCTGTCGGTGTCTTTTCTTTGGCGAGTTTTAAATCGGCGTTAGGCTTACGGTTGCGTGCCTGTGGGGCCGCCGGTACGTAAGCCCGCGGCTTTGCCGTCACGTGGTGCGCGGTGGATGGAACGTTTCGGCGATGAATTACGGCCAAGTGAAGATGTTGGAATGGCTGGTGCTGCAATCTGTCGCGAGCTGTTAGGTTTGGTTATACAACAGTTACTGCTGATGCCAATACGGTTCTTGTACTCGATACTTCACCGGGACGTTGATGGATGGTTGGAGTGCATCTTTAGCGTGCCTTATCCGCAAGTTAAGGGTTCAAATCTACGCAGACTACAATACTGTCCTGCCAGAGAAGATGCATAAGCGCGTTATTGGAATACAAACTTCAGACTACTTCTTGAATTTTCACATTTTTAGAGCTATCATAATTTGTCAAAATGGCCGATCTCGGTTGGAATAGGTATAACCTACCTTTCTGAAGGATTTCAACGCTTTTTATTTCCAAAAAAATTTGAAATAAAAATTGAAAAATAGTCAATAGGCTTTGTAAAGGAATTATGCTTTGCGGTTAAAGGTGCGTGCCAATACCAGGTTTTTGGTGCTATCAAAAAAGCTTAATTTGCAGAATTAAGCAAGCTAATTGCATATAAAATATGGGTTTTCCTTAAAATTGTTCCTTAATTTTAGAGCATCAGTTGGAGGAACTTTATGGCAAATTGCGTTTTAATACCGATCGTGTTATTTTTTCATATATTTTTCTTTTTTTCAACATTTTAAAGCATTGGGTGCCCGTTTAATTGTTATAGACTCTATATTTATATTTATCTGATTCCCGTTTCGATACAGTCACCTAGTCGCAAATGTTTGTCGACAAACGCTGAACAGTATTTAGCTGAATAAATTATTAAAACACCAAATTCAAACCGAAATTGATTAATCGTGTCCAGAAACTGTCATTTCAAATTGTGAAAAACACTGTGCGTATCACCCGGTGGACATAATATTTATCCCTTCGGGTTTAGAAACATCATGTCAGGCCCACGAGCAGCCAAAACTCGTGCCTCATTCGAGAAAAAGTCTAATAAAATATTATAAACAGCAACGTTAATATGCATATAACAGAATTTATCATTTTGATGCAAAAAATATAGAAAACAATGAAAAAGTTTGCTCATTTACCGCGTGTGCTGAATCAAGCTATTCCGATCGGTTCAAACTGCTCGAATGACACGCTCGAAGCGGCCTCTGGTGGTCAACCGCAGAAACTATTGAACGAAGCGTTTACAAACGCCTAAATGAAGCGTGTTCGAGATTATCGAGCGTTTTGAAAGATTTTGAAGCTTTCTGATAGATTTCGTAGCTTTTTGGCAAAAAAGACTATTTTTTGAACGTTACAAAACAAACGTTTAAAAAGATACTATTAGGTTATATTAATTTCCTTCTTTTGATAAAGCATTGTAACCATTTGGTAACAAGTTGTAACATTCCGTTTCTTTCAGTTTGGTTATTCGTTTGTTTATTTCGTTAGCTTAGATTGCACACACGCACGATATTCCGTGTTCATTCCGTGTTCCAACACATTCATTTCATTTGTGTTCATTTCGACGATAAAATGGTTTGAAATACTCCCTTCATTGTTATGAAATAAAATATTAATAAATCGTCCCCAACCCCCTTTTTTGAATGGCGGGGGGACAGAATGTTAACATAAGGAGGAGCGCTAGAAACCGGAAACACTTTCTCTCTCGCGCGTGTGTGTGTGCGCTCCTTTTTTTCCTTTTTTTGGCTGCTCTTCGTTTCATTTCGTTATCATCATGTGCGCTTTATGGGTGGCATGTTTTCGCGTGGATAATAAATTGGAGATGAAATTATGACTGCTGGGAGGCCTCCCCTCGCCGGGAAGGGCTGTAACAGGAGAACCTGCCGATGCTCATTCATCGCGTGTGTTTTCCCCATGGCGCGAAGGATTTTATGCCTGCCTCCCGGGGTGGTTTCGGTTGATCGAAGTCGAGGAAATTTATTGGCGCGGTTCAGGAAGGTGTTGGGATGTTTTTTTTTTGTTTGGTGAAGGATTTCTCGCACACCAACGCCGGACAGTTTTGTTAGTAAATTTGTTTAGCGGTGCATCAAACGCGACTCGGTGGGTTGTGAGGAGGTTGGCATGAAAACTCACACGGCCTCAACGAAGTCACACCGGAGGAGGAACCAGTGCAGGCCAGCCTGAACCGACGATAAGAGACCGTCCCTTAAGTTGTTCCGGAAGGGGGCCCACTTCATCCACTCGGCGCTCAAACTTCCACTTCATCATGGTGATTGGAAATTTCGGGCGCGGCTGATCGATGAAATGCCGTGCGGTTTTTGGGCAAAAAATGTCTCACACACATTAACGTAATGAAAAACGTACCGCTCGTATGGCTTGCGTCGCTTCCTGGATGCTGCTCCCGCACGGGTATAGGCTTTGTAAAGGAATTATGCTTTGCGGTTAAAGGTGCGTGCCAATACCAGGTTTTTGGTGCTATCAAAAAAGCTTAATTTGCAGAATTAAGCAAGCTAATTGCATATAAAATATGGGTTTTCCTTAAAATTGTTCCTTAATTTTAGAGCATCAGTTGGAGGAACTTTATGGCAAATTGCGTTTTAATACCGATCGTGTTATTTTTTTCATATATTTTTCTTTTTTTCAACATTTTAAAGCATTGGGTGCCCGTTTAATTGTTATAGACTCTATATTTATATTTATCTGATTCCCGTTTCGATACAGTCACCTAGTCGCAAATGTTTGTCGACAAACGCTGAACAGTATTTAGCTGAATAAATTATTAAAACACCAAATTCAAACCGAAATTGATTAATCGTGTCCAGAAACTGTCATTTCAAATTGTGAAAAACACTGTGCGTATCACCCGGTGGACATAATATTTATCCCTTCGGGTTTAGAAACATCATGTCAGGCCCACGAGCAGCCAAAACTCGTGCCTCATTCGAGAAAAAGTCTAATAAAATATTATAAACAGCAACGTTAATATGCATATAACAGAATTTATCATTTTGATGCTTGTGAAAAACACTGTGCGTATCACCCGGTGGACATAATATTTATCCCTTCGGGTTTAGAAACATCATGTCAGGCCCACGAGCAGCCAAAACTCGTGCCTCATTCGAGAAAAAGTCTAATAAAATATTATAAACAGCAACGTTAATATGCATATAACAGAATTTATCATTTTGATGCTAAAAAAAATATAGAAAACAATGAAAAAGTTTGCTCATTTACCGCGTGTGCTGAATCAAGCTATTCCGATCGGTTCAAACTGCTCGAATGACACGCTCGAAGCGGCCTCTGGTGGTCAACCGCAGAAACTATTGAACGAAGCGTTTACAAACGCCTAAATGAAGCGTGTTCGAGATTATCGAGCGTTTTGAAAGATTTTGAAGCTTTCTGATAGATTTCGTAGCTTTTTGGCAAAAAAGACAAAAATTTGAAATAAAAATTGAAAAATAGTCAACATAATTGGTCAGTATTTATAGTGAAACAAGGTATGAAATCTTAAAGGAGAAAACAAGAAAGAATTAAATAAAATTACTCACTCTATTACCTACACCTTCGCTCTTATCACAACCCAATTTGGTTCGTACCACTACCACTCAAGAATCGCATTAACTCACCAAAACCCCATCATCGGTAGGGCATTAACTTACCATCGCCACTATCACCAACACCATCATCAACGCGACCGTCCTTTGTCACTTTGAAAAGTTCTTCAGCTACCTCGCCAGCAAATTATTCTATCCCGATGCATTTTGAGGCGCTCTGTTTTCTTTTTTTCCCTTCTTCTTTGTAACACAAACTTCACAATGGAACCATAAAACCGTAACCTACTCAAGCGCACTAGAGCACACGTTCCCACCACTCACACCTTCACGCGCACGAAAAGCATAGTCGGATAGCGGAAGGATAATGATAAGGGTGAATGAAAAGGGCCTATCCGTCCCACCCATGCCACCCTACACGGCACCGGGGGAGAGGGGGGGAGGGGGGGAGGCGCATCACGAATCGATCCCCCGTGAGCCCGGAGAATGGCGGGGGGACAGAATGTTAACATAAGGAGGAGCGCTAGAAACCGGAAACACTTTCTCTCTCGCGCGTGTGTGTGTGCGCTCCTTTTTTTCCTTTTTTTGGCTGCTCTTCGTTTCATTTCGTTATCATCATGTGCGCTTTATGGGTGGCATGTTTTCGCGTGGATAATAAATTGGAGATGAAATTATGACTGCTGGGAGGCCTCCCCTCGCCGGGAAGGGCTGTAACAGGAGAACCTGCCGATGCTCATTCATCGCGTGTGTTTTCCCCATGGCGCGAAGGATTTTATGCCTGCCTCCCGGGGTGGTTTCGGTTGATCGAAGTCGAGGAAATTTATTGGCGCGGTTCAGGAAGGTGTTGGGATGTTTTTTTTTTGTTTGGTGAAGGATTTCTCGCACACCAAAGCCAGACAGTTTTGTTAGTAAATTTGTTTAGCGGTGCATCAAAAGCGACTCGGTGGGTTGTGTTGGAGGAATGAGGAGGTTAGCATGAAAACTCACACGGCCTCAACGAAGTCACACCGGAGGAGGAACCAGTGCACGCCAGCCTGAACCGACGATAAGAGACCGTCCCTTAAGTTGTTCCGGAAGGGGGCCCACTTCATCCACTCGGCGCTCAAACTTCCACTTCATCATGGTGATTGGAAATTTCGGGCGCGGCTGATCGATGAAATGCCGTGCGGTTTTTGGGCAAAAAATGTCTCGGCCAGCCTGAACCGACGATAAGAGACCGTCCCTTAAGTTGTTCCGGAAGGGGGCCCACTTCATCCACTCGGCGCTCAAACTTCCACTTCATCATGGTGATTGGAAATTTCGGGCGCGGCTGATCGATGAAATGCCGTGCGGTTTTTGGGCAAAAAATGTCTCACACACATTAACGTAATGAAAAACGTACCGCTCGTATGGCTTGCGTCGCTTCCTGGATGCTGCTCCCGCACGGGTATAGGCTTTGTAAAGGAATTATGCTTTGCGGTTAAAGGTGCGTGCCAATACCAGGTTTTTGGTGCTATCAAAAAAGCTTAATTTGCAGAATTAAGCAAGCTAATTGCATATAAAATATGGGTTTTCCTTAAAATTGTTCCTTAATTTTAGAGCATCAGTTGGAGGAACTTTATGGCAAATTGCGTTTTAATACCGATCGTGTTATTTTTTAACACCATCATCAACGCGACCGTCCTTTGTCACTTTGAAAAGTTCTTCAGCTACCTCGCCAGCAAATTATTCTATCCCGATGCATTTTGAGGCGCTCTGTTTTCTTTTTTTCCCTTCTTCTTTGTAACACAAACTTCACAATGGAACCATAAAACCGTAACCTACTCAAGCGCACTAGAGCACACGTTCCCACCACTCACACCTTCACGCGCACGAAAAGCATAGTCGGATAGCGGAAGGATAATGATAAGGGTGAATGAAAAGGGCCTATCCGTCCCACCCATGCCACCCTACACGGCACCGGGGGAGAGGGGGGGAGGGGGGGAGGCGCATCACGAATCGATCCCCCGTGAGCCCGGAGAATGGCGGGGGGACAGAATGTTAACATAAGGAGGAGCGCTAGAAACCGGAAACACTTTCTCTCTCGCGCGTGTGTGTGTGCGCTCCTTTTTTTCCTTTTTTTGGCTGCTCTTCGTTTCATTTCGTTATCATCATGTGCGCTTTATGGGTGGCATGTTTTCGCGTGGATAATAAATTGGAGATGAAATTATGACTGCTGGGAGGCCTCCCCTCGCCGGGAAGGGCTGTAACAGGAGAACCTGCCGATGCTCATTCATCGCGTGTGTTTTCCCCATGGCGCGAAGGATTTTATGCCTGCCTCCCGGGGTGGTTTCGGTTGATCGAAGTCGAGGAAATTTATTGGCGCGGTTCAGGAAGGTGTTGGGATGTTTTTTTTTTGTTTGGTGAAGGATTTCTCGCACACCAACGCCGGACAGTTTTGTTAGTAAATTTGTTTAGCGGTGCATCAAACGCGACTCGGTGGGTTGTGAGGAGGTTGGCATGAAAACTCACACGGCCTCAACGAAGTCACACCGGAGGAGGAACCAGTGCAGGCCAGCCTGAACCGACGATAAGAGACCGTCCCTTAAGTTGTTCCGGAAGGGGGCCCACTTCATCCACTCGGCGCTCAAACTTCCACTTCATCATGGTGATTGGAAATTTCGGGCGCGGCTGATCGATGAAATGCCGTGCGGTTTTTGGGCAAAAAATGTCTCACACACATTAACGTAATGAAAAACGTACCGCTCGTATGGCTTGCGTCGCTTCCTGGATGCTGCTCCCGCACGGGTATAGGCTTTGTAAAGGAATTATGCTTTGCGGTTAAAGGTGCGTGCCAATACCAGGTTTTTGGTGCTATCAAAAAAGCTTAATTTGCAGAATTAAGCAAGCTAATTGCATATAAAATATGGGTTTTCCTTAAAATTGTTCCTTAATTTTAGAGCATCAGTTGGAGGAACTTTATGGCAAATTGCGTTTTAATACCGATCGTGTTATTTTCTCTCTGGCGCGCGAAGCGCCGATGTAACGCCGAAATCGGATACTAGGGAATCGGGCTACTAACGCACGTATGTAGGTTATCCGACGGGTGCGGCTGACTCTCGACTCTTCCATCGCATGTTCTTGTAAGTTTGTTCGTTTCGGTGTGTTTTTTTTGTGTTGTTGCCTTGTTTCGTCCGCGTTTATAAGGTGCACTGCACTGCTGCGTGGGGCTCCCTGCTCCGTAGCCCATTCGGCGCATAATGCAGCGTAGGTTAACTGCCCAGTAAAAGGATGCTTCCTTGCGCTTGTATACGTCACTACCGTCGTCTTGGAGGCGCGCAAAGCGGACGCCCGGTTGTTCATCGCACTTGCTCCGGACAGTATTGTTCCTGAAGAAAACGGCGATAGATATCTTTATCTCACCGGTGCATCAGAGCAGCCCGGTTGCAACCCCCTTCCCCGTTATGTAACCGAAATTAATGACCTTCAAAACCCCCCGGTCCCAATTACATAACACCTGTTCCATCTCCAGGCCACCCTCCGGTGTCAGGCAGGCGGCGTTTCGCATGTGACGGAGCGCAACGGAGGGTAACGGATCCCCGCATAGTAGACATATTTCGTAGAACGGAAACTTTCAAACGGACGCCAAATTCCTGCGAACTCTTGGCTTGGAGGAGGAGCGTCGACCCCGATGCGATGGAGGTCGCTTTGATCCTGACGCTCGCCCGCTGTCGGTGTCTTTTCTTTGGCGAGTTTTAAATCGGCGTTAGGCTTACGGTTGCGTGCCTGTGGGGCCGCCGGTACGTAAGCCCGCGGCTTTGCCGTCACGTGGTGCGCGGTGGATGGAACGTTTCGGCGATGAATTACGGCCAAGTGAAGATGTTGGAATGGCTGGTGCTGCAATCTGTCGCGAGCTGTTAGGTTTGGTTATACAACAGTTACTGCTGATGCCAATACGGTTCTTGTACTCGATACTTCACCGGGACGTTGATGGATGGTTGGAGTGCATCTTTAGCGTGCCTTATCCGCAAGTTAAGGGTTCAAATCTACGCAGACTACAATACTGTCCTGCCAGAGAAGATGCATAAGCGCGTTATTGGAATACAAACTTCAGACTACTTCTTGAATTTTCACATTTTTAGAGCTATCATAATTTGTCAAAATGGCCGATCTCGGTTGGAATAGGTATAACCTACCATTCTGAAGGGTTTCATCGCTTTTTATTTCCACAAAATTTTGGAATAAAAATTGAAAAAAGGTCAACATAATTGGTCAGTATTTATAGTGAAACAAGGTATGAAATCTTAAAGGAGAAAACAAGAAAGAATTAAATAAAATTACTCACTCTATTCACAACCCAATTTGGTTCGTACCACTACCACTCAAGAATCGCATTAACTCACCAAAACCCCATCATCGGTAGGGCATTAACTTACCATCGCCACTATCACCAACACCATCATCAACGCGACCGTCCTTTGTCACTTTGAAAAGTTCTTCAGCTACCTCGCCAGCAAATTATTCTATCCCGATGCATTTTGAGGCGGCCCGTTTTCGTTTTTTTCCTTCTCCTTTGTAACACAAACTTCACAATGGAACCATAAAACCGTAACCTACTCAAGCGCACTAGAGCACACGTTCCCACCACTCACACCTTCACGCGCACGAAAAGCATAGTCGGATAGCGGAAGGATAATGATAAGGGTGAATGAAAAGGGCCTATCCGTCCCACCCATGCCACCCTACACGGCACCGGGGGAGAGGGGGGGAGGGGGGGAGGCGCATCACGAATCGATCCCCCGTGAGCCCGGAGAATGGCGGGGGGACAGAATGTTAACATAAGGAGGAGCGCTAGAAACCGGAAACACTTTCTCTCTCGCGCGTGTGTGTGTGCGCTCCTTTTTTTCCTTTTTTTGGCTGCTCTTCGTTTCATTTCGTTATCATCATGTGCGCTTTATGGGTGGCATGTTTTCGCGTGGATAATAAATTGGAGATGAAATTATGACTGCTGGGAGGCCTCCCCTCGCCGGGAAGGGCTGTAACAGGAGAACCTGCCGATGCTCATTCATCGCGTGTGTTTTCCCCATGGCGCGAAGGATTTTATGCCTGCCTCCCGGGGTGGTTTCGGTTGATCGAAGTCGAGGAAATTTATTGGCGCGGTTCAGGAAGGTGTTGGGATGTTTTTTTTTTGTTTGGTGAAGGATTTCTCGCACACCAACGCCGGACAGTTTTGTTAGTAAATTTGTTTAGCGGTGCATCAAACGCGACTCGGTGGGTTGTGAGGAGGTTGGCATGAAAACTCACACGGCCTCAACGAAGTCACACCGGAGGAGGAACCAGTGCAGGCCAGCCTGAACCGACGATAAGAGACCGTCCCTTAAGTTGTTCCGGAAGGGGGCCCACTTCATCCACTCGGCGCTCAAACTTCCACTTCATCATGGTGATTGGAAATTTCGGGCGCGGCTGATCGATGAAATGCCGTGCGGTTTTTGGGCAAAAAATGTCTCACACACATTAACGTAATGAAAAACGTACCGCTCGTATGGCTTGCGTCGCTTCCTGGATGCTGCTCCCGCACGGGTATAGGCTTTGTAAAGGAATTATGCTTTGCGGTTAAAGGTGCGTGCCAATACCAGGTTTTTGGTGCTATCAAAAAAGCTTAATTTGCAGAATTAAGCAAGCTAATTGCATATAAAATATGGGTTTTCCTTAAAATTGTTCCTTAATTTTAGAGCATCAGTTGGAGGAACTTTATGGCAAATTGCGTTTTAATACCGATCGTGTTATTTTTTCATATATTTTTCTTTTTTTCAACATTTTAAAGCATTGGGTGCCCGTTTAATTGTTATAGACTCTATATTTATATTTATCTGATTCCCGTTTCGATACAGTCACCTAGTCGCAAATGTTTGTCGACAAACGCTGAACAGTATTTAGCTGAATAAATTATTAAAACACCAAATTCAAACCGAAATTGATTAATCGTGTCCAGAAACTGTCATTTCAAATTGTGAAAAACACTGTGCGTATCACCCGGTGGACATAATATTTATCCCTTCGGGTTTAGAAACATCATGTCAGGCCCACGAGCAGCCAAAACTCGTGCCTCATTCGAGAAAAAGTCTAATAAAATATTATAAACAGCAACGTTAATATGCATATAACAGAATTTATCATTTTGATGCTAAAAAAAATATAGAAAACAATGAAAAAGTTTGCTCATTTACCGCGTGTGCTGAATCAAGCTATTCCGATCGGTTCAAACTGCTCGAATGACACGCTCGAAGCGGCCTCTGGTGGTCAACCGCAGAAACTATTGAACGAAGCGTTTACAAACGCCTAAATGAAGCGTGTTCGAGATTATCGAGCGTTTTGAAAGATTTTGAAGCTTTCTGATAGATTTCGTAGCTTTTTGGCAAAAAAGACTATTTTTTGAACGTTACAAAACAAACGTTTAAAAAGATACTATTAGGTTATATTAATTTCCTTCTTTTGATAAAGCATTGTAACCATTTGGTAACAAGTTGTAACATTCCGTTTCTTTCAGTTTGGTTATTCGTTTGTTTATTTCGTTAGCTTAGATTGCACACACGCACGATATTCCGTGTTCATTCCGTGTTCCAACACATTCATTTCATTTGTGTTCATTTCGACGATAAAATGGTTTGAAATACTCCCTTCATTGTTATGAAATAAAATATTAATAAATCGTCCCCAACCCCCTTTTTTTCCACAACACACAGTATTGTGACGTCATAATATTGCAATAATTACGACTCATCTCATCCATCTTGGGCGCGTGTGTGTTCTTGCAAGCCCGCTACAAACCCAAAGAGTTCGCACAAGCGCCGGAAAGATCGATGGCGCACATTTCGCTCAAACATAATCAACGCTGTAAATCTTTCCACCAAACACTGGTCTGCTCCATGCGTTCGTGTTTTGGTGATTGTTTTTTTGTTGGTTCCTCCCTCTGCTGCTACGCTTTCCGACGCGTCTATTAACGACTCCACTTGGCGCGAATTTTTGGCAAGCGGACAACACGGTTCGGCTTTCATAAATATGCTAATCGCCCAGGCCGGCCGTCGGTGCTGGTGGGCTCCTCGTTTTTGGGACAATTTACTGCCCCGTGCCGGTGCCGAAGCGTTCGGACTTAATAAAATGCGTCCAATATTTTATATCCGTGCGCCGTGCGCGGGGCGTAACGCACAAATTATTGCCTATGAATCATGATTGCTTCATACGGTGGTGGAAAGTGTCACCGGCGAGCGTGTACGTGGGAGCGCGACTTTCTGCCGTCCCTTTATCGCGAGGGCGCGTCATAATTTTCGCATATTAGCTCAGCGCAAGCACAGCTTCCGAAGCGCCGGTGTCGGCAGAAGCTTGGAGAAGGTGAACGCGGGAAAGGTTAAGAACAGGCGGTTCGTTTGTTTGATTCGAGCGCGGGGTCGTGAGAACTGCAACTGGTGCATCGGGTTGTGCTTTCGCGAGCAAATTCATGTGGTATCAGGTGTTGAAGTTTGCCTTTCTTACATGGCACATGGTTCTGCTGAATTGATGTCATTTTCCGATCGACTTACTCGTTATCTTCCTTACACAAAAAGAGAAGAAAGCGCACGTAGCACAACGGTTTGGTTCCAACAACCCGGGGAGGAGATATAAAGCATTCCTGTTGTGCCCGGTACATCCGCATGTAACACAACACCTTTCCCGGGCATGGCGGGGATGCCTGGGCACCATAAAGCAGCGCGAGCCTGGAACGCCACCCCGGAGGTGTGACATAATTTCTATCGCCCAATAAAATATGCCTTTGATTCAATTTTGTCATCCATTAGCCGCGTATGTTTATGAGCCGCGCGAGGGCGCGCATACATTCTCCGGGGCGCGAGACACACCCCACGGGTGGGTTTTATCTTCACCCAGCATCGGAAGCCTCATTCGGGGTGGCTTACGGCAGAACCCGCTCTCGCTTGGGTCGCTCGAAACGGGGCGGTGTAATCTTGGTGATCTGTTTGATCACTTGAAGCGTTGGCCGCATGAAGATCACGGCGTTTAATTGAGTTGGCTTGATAGCAGGATCATAATTTATATGCTCCTAGAGTGACTTCGGACGTGGATGAGGGACAAGAAATATATCCCATCAGGTCAGTTTGTTTTAGAATTTAAGCATGCGTTACTTTTAATACAGTTAGACACCTTTTTAGATACAACTTTTTAGATCTTTGGAGTTCATTTAGAGAAGATCTTTGGAGAAGATCTTCTAGAGTTCTTCTTTAGATATATCAAATTGACGACAAAGATAAGACACATTGACATTGATACAAAAAACCAATACAGCTGCGACTTCAAGAGCAACCAAATCTCTTCAGCTTCCAGCTGGGCACTTGTCCGGCTCGAAGGACCATGTTTTGCTATCTTTCGTACTACTGTTTACGGATAGAGGCACAGCTATTTCCTTTTGCGTCTCCGTTCTATTCAACAACGACAAAAAACACTCCGAATTGAAGTACGTGGTGTGAGCGAGTCACCACCTTCCACCAGCCCTTACTGCACGAAAGGCTTTTAAACACCGCACAGACCGCAGATTAGCGTATCGATGGAAGTGTATCTCGCCCACACACACACACACGCACACGCACACGCACATGGGAGCTAGATCGCTCCCGCGGCGCTAATGTCATTCCACGGGATTAGAGTGCCAGGGCCGTCGCGCCCGCTATGCCGCCGACTTGTCATCCCGTACAAATGTTCCGATCGGTGACGATCGTCGGCCCAGTCTGCGCCAGTGCGTGATCGCGATCGGTTGTACGGGTTCCGAGTGGCGAGTGGCGTGTGTACGGGTGCGTTTGTGTACGGCAGTGCGTGATCTTAAGGGGACTGCAATTTGCCCCGGTGCGGCGATTAGCGAAACGATAGGTACACTGTGTGTTGGGAGTTAGTCATCTCATCCCGATCGTCATCTGCTGGATACATTCCACGAGGGTGTTTGATCGATTCTGCAGACGTGGATGTTAGGTTGGGGTTTGCGAATATTAGCGACCAGTGAAGCTAATTAACATTCCGCGGCACTGCTCGCCCAGTGGGAGCCGATTGATCGTGTCATCGGGAGATCTTGGGGAGGCTTTGGTGTCTGGTAGGATCTATTTCGCTCCAAGAATGTGTGTTTCATCGTTTTTCTTTCCGTCAAAGTGTAGCTAGTCGGTTGTGTTTAGTGTTCGTATTGATTTTTAAAATAGTTTTTATATTGTCCGTGCCGCATCGTGTGAAGAAGTGTAGTGCTAGTCTCCGTGATTGTGTTTGCGATACCTTCTGTGCCATCGAAACGTTCCAACCAAGAGAAAAGAAGTCCAAGCTGCCACTGCGTTTGGAGCGTTTATGGAGCAGTGAAAATTCCCGAACGATGGTGCGCGTGCGAAGGAATCTG
>KZ071525.1:33350-44196 GCA_002091845.1 Anopheles cracens | reverse complement strand
ACGCGCTGGCGCGCTCACGGTGGCAGTCATCTTCATATCTCCGGGACCTGAAAAGATGAAGATCTTCATAAGTGTGACTCACACTCTCATAGCGCCATCGTCGTTCGACGACCGCTTTCTGCGCCGGGAAGGTCGCATTGACGGGTTTGGAGCACAGACGCACACCTACACTTCGACACGGTGCTCCCACTCACGTGCACACGTGCGCCTGCCGCGCCACCGGACGGAACACGTTTGCCACGATAATGCTTGCTTTATGGTGATATCCCAACAGGCGATACCTATCGGGGCCCGGGTAAGTTATGGATGGTAGCGAGTTTATTGGCGAGCTTTCGTGGACGTGTTCGGGTGGAAAATTGGAGGCAATCGGGACACATTGGCCGTACCGATCGAACGCGGCTCCGATGGCGTGCGTCTCGAGCGTGTCTAGACTGGAGCGACCCGGGAGTCACCCGGGCCAGCGTATGCGAAGGTGCTAAACATAATTTGTGGGTAATCGCTTCGATCTGCCGGATCCGGGCGACTGCACGCCGGTGCACGAAAGCCTTGCCGCTCGGGAGCAAGGTTTGAGGTTATAATTTGAATATACTATCTCTCTCCCTCCACGCTGGAAGCATCCGTGGAGTCCTATTATGTCCCCGCTGGAATGGTTATTATTGGCCGTAAAGCAAATGGCACCGTATATGCGACCACCACCGGTGGCCACTGCCAACGTGAGTGACAGTTGAAAATGTTCCACATTCACGCGCGGCGTTTGATGTCCGGAGTTGAAAATTCCAATTTCAAGCTCGCACGCCGCACCGTCGCCGATTAGATTCAATAAAAGTCGCACCATGTCCGGGCCGTGGAGCGTGAAAAGGAACGAAAAAACAACGTCACAATTTACAACCCCACCGTACGCGGTGGCATCCTCACAGACCGGCCGACCGACAGGGAGTAGTAAAATTTGACAGCGCTCTTGCGCAACCGATTCGCGAAGAACGCCGGACAGATTTTGCGGGCCCAGGGTGCTCCTCACCGAACCTAATACGTCAAACGCGCGACATTCGTTCAGCGACTTATCTCCAGGGTGCCCGCGATGACAGAAGCGGAGTCGGCGTCGACGTCGCCGTGATTCTAAAAACCATTTTACGATTCGGGCCTTAAATTTGGCACCATTTGGAGTGTTAAATGTGACACAAAGAGGATGTGAATGACGCGTGCGCGCTTCTTTTTTGAAGTTATTTGTTGAAGTTGAAGTTAGCCGAAACGACGCTTCCGGGGAATTTGGGGTGTGCTTTGATGGCCGAGAATCGCCCACTGGGGGGCACGCGGTACGCCGATATTGCCCGCTGTTGCCGGGCTGGAAGTTATTTTCACCAACTGCTGCGCCGCGAGCGGGGTAGATGCGAATGGAGATGGGACAGAGCGTACCGAATCCCGGTACGGACGTTTGTGTTGTTTGAGTTTTATTGAAATGTTTTTAATTATTAGCTTTCTTCGTCGCGCGAGGTGGGTTTGTTTGGACACTCTCGGGTCATTCGACTGAAAAAGGGTTTTATGATTGTGCATCGTAAAAACTGTGTGTGCCAAACGACGCTGAATGAACGCTTATATTGATTTGACTACTGTGAAGTTAGGAAACAATGTTTCAAAATGTCTTTTTGAAATCGCTCATAATGTTACAGGTATATTTGTTTAGCAACATTTCTGGTACAATCAAGCTTTTTCAATAAGCTCATATATTTCTTCTCACTGTTGAATTAGGTTATTTGTGGAACTGCTCGAAAAGTTTCTTCTTTCATTGTAGACTCTTCCAGCCAGCCATTTCCAGCTTCTTTTTTTATAGCTAAATAAACTGTTTAGAATACGAAGTGCAGCTGGTAAGATTGGGATTTGAACCCACGACCACGATTTGGTGGAGCGTGAATCAATGCGCTTACGTACTAGGCCATGCGATCGCTCGAGCAAGACGAGATAAATACTCGTATATAAGTATACAATCTTGATCGTATTTCATTTGAAATCGCTCTTAAGAGATCGTTGCTGTTCAAACTAGTGTTTATAACATTGCGCTGCTATTTATTAGCGATGAAATAGCATTTATGGTTGATTTTAAACGATTCATTCGATGTTTATAAGATGAAGTTGCAATTCTCAAGGCAATGTAATCAAATTGCATGACATTCCATGTCAGCGCATAAAATAAATAGCAATCAATCGCCCGTTCAGCGCCTTCACAGTACAAATCAAGACTAATTTATCACACAACTCACTCAAAGCGCATCGGAAAATGTCATCGAATGGTATCGGCCACAACCGACTACCTGCCCGCCGATGTGAAAATTAATATAAATCGATATTTTATTCAAATTAACTGTTGACGAGGTGGTACTGCAATTGATTACTTGGTACGGCAAAGTTCCACCGGCGACGGGACGAACACACTGAGCCTAACACAGCGTTAGGAATCGATTGCGGAGTAATAACTCGATGACCGAGAGCACCGGATCACTCGCCACTCGCCAGATTCAAAGTATCTCGGCAATTGATAATCATTGTCATGTGCAAATCGATCGAACCGAGTGGCTCCCCGTTCGGTAAGGCTCGGTTGGCAATCAAAGCCTGTTAATGACTGCCACTTGCACCGGCCGGGTCGACAACAACCCTTGACTAATGATGATCCTTCAGGGCATACTGGAGCGAATGGCGGCGTTTACTGAGCGCCCGGTACTCGACGGCACTGTTATGTCGCTCGCCCGTTTGGCCTAGACCCCGAAACCGTATTAACGAGCCAATCGGGTATTAATTATGCAAAAGCATCACCGAACGTCTCCGCACAGCCACATCCATCCGCCCGAAGCTGATGGAGCTTAATTTGTCCTAACAAATCTAATCCGATTTACGGCCGCAAGATCGCCCGCCTTCCGCAGGACAATCGGGATGCAATGGGAATGGGGGAAAAGCGCCTAATTTTCCTTCCGTTTGCTTTGACATCGATTCGATGGTGTGTGTTTTTTGCTATCTGCGTTTTTTTTCTAGCAGCCATTTCTAAAACTTGCGTAGGCCCCTGCCCTTATACGTCCGGTCCGGGAGCGGGGCCAAGAGGACCTATTGACAAAGTGTTAATAAATATGTGCATTTTGTGTCACCGCGGGCCGTGTTGGGGCCGAATCGCGCCCCGATAGTGTCCATCCCCGACGGGGTGGAGGCTTAAGAAAATATTGTTAAATCCGTACCGGCATGGGAGTTGGCGATGGGGCCACGATCGATTCATCATCGTACCCCGCGGACGTGTGGGCGCCCCTAACATCGTGCGAGTCGATTGATTTCGTGGAAAGGTGTTTACTTTGGCGCGTGTGGAAGAGCTAGCGCTGCTCAAAGTCCATGTTTGTAGCGCTGCGGTCGATTATTTGCCGCATGCCTCTCCAGCGTGTGGTTGCTTCTGAATAAATGTACGGGGTTTTTTCGACTTTTGGATGGAACGATGCCACCACCACCGCCTATCAATAGCAGATGACATTTTAAGAGCTTGTTACGAAAGTTATTGAGTAGCACGTTTTTTTCTGCCTTCTCTCTCTCTCTCTCCGTGTGTTACCCGATCAGGCGAGCTCATAACAAACACAACGTATGGGCGAACAGCGCTTTTTATGGAGCGAATTTCTGTGACGGCGTTCCGGTTAATAAGGCGGCTCTGGTCGGATTCGGAGATTGTATCAGACGGGGATGAGGGTTTCGATTCAATTGGACGCCATTCACCTGACGCGAGCGTGATGCTCTCGGGTGGGATTGATGGAGTGCACGGGATACACGTGTAAACGGTTCCGATTGGGGGTTTGTTTGTGGATGTGGAGGGAAAGCCCCCGATGTGGAGAAATTTGCCAATTCGAAAGCTTTACGATATCCCAATAGGAATGAGCCAAACAGATTAGAGTATTCTTTCTATTCTTGTTAGATTGATTGAAGTTTTTTTTTATTGATTGAAAAGAATAGAAGCTTGTGAGGGATTCTAGAAGAAACAGTCTTATAATAGTCTAAAATAGTCTTAAACGAACCTCCATAGAAAGGAGCTTTTGAGCTTTTAAGCTTTCGAGATTATTTACGATCGTAAACTTTTTTGATGTTATCAACTCTATTTCGTTCGGTCTCTTCTCATGCTTCTTCAAATTGATGGAAATCTGTAACAGAAATATCTTTTTTCCACAGTAACGCTCGATAATAATCAAAACAACACATACTTAAATAAAGTGTAAAAATGTAAATTACATCGCGTGCCTCAAAATCGTCTTCACACACATACACCGCCACCCTGTGGTTATGTAAAATTAATTACCAACCCAATCCAGCGGCCAGCCATTCATCAACACCTGCTCCCGGAATGGAAATTGTGTCAAGTTAACACACAGTTGCGGTCGAGCTTTGTGGCGAATTCTTCACGCGACAGAAATTGAAAGTCATATCATGTGCAACACACTGGTTATTAGAACAATGTCACATTAAGCGTAACCACTATTTCGATTACTTGAAAAATCGCAAAAACATATAAAAAAACCCCACTGGATTTGTTGCGCCCGGCAAGAGACATCCAAAAATGGGTCGCTTCATAAAGAGTCTAAATTTACGATCACATCCCGGTAGGATCGCGTCCGTTTCGTAAGTGAGTCCATATTTTATCTCGACCACGGCCAAGCGTTCTCTATCGCCAAACTGGTAGGAGGAAGCATTAAGAGCCGAGATCGTTTGCCAAAAAATCTACAAAAGGAAAGCTCAGCTGGCGAACGGCGTTGACATTAGATGTGCGATTATTGTCCGGCTAGGCGGGTTTCATACTTCACGGAGGTGCAATATTTTGCACGTATTTATAGCCGGCTGATGGTTCCTCGTTCCCGTTGCATGCGACGTCAGACCGATTAAAATCCCATTCCCGGACCACGTCACGGCACGTTCATCAAGTTTAAAATATTGAACAAGTTTTCAATTTCCTCAAAACTTGTCTCCGGCTTATTACGATTACTTTGAAAAAAAAAACAAACGATTTTCTCCAGAAAGAAATCTGAGAAGAAACACGTGCGTACATTCATCAATAATGCGTTTAATCCATCAATACAGGGTTTTTCAGATGATTAGGCAAGAATAGCAACATTTATCACAAACGCAGCACATGATATGGCAACTGCGTCAGTTGATATTCCAAAGGTATCACAGTTAAGGCAACGTTCTCAGTTGATATCACAATCGATAATTTCATCAAAAAATACACAAAAAAAAAACGTAATTACCTTTATGGAATGCTTTCGATTCCAACTCCCAGAAGGATAGCTCTTCCCTCCAAATCCCACGGTGATCGAAATGTTCGTCATAATTTGGCAACCGGTTGACACGTGTTGGAGGGCGAGAGGGTGCCTCGTCACCTTGGCGCAGATATCGCATTCCCATCGCGTCATAAACTTGAAACCATTTATGTGTCAGTTTAATGTCACATTCTCTCTCTCTCTCTCTCTGAGGCACATGAAACGGTGTTGGCGTGCGGTGTTATATTTATGGTGTTAATTTCGTTAGCGCTGCATGCTGATGATGACGTATTTGGCGTGCGAACAGATAGAAGAAAAAAACACACGAGCACCAAACGCAAACGTTCGTGCTTGTTATTTACATCACGGAACACATCAATCTCGTTACGGCACTGTTCTGAAGCTCGGTTAAGAAACCGAAACTACCCCGGGTGGGTGAAAGAAAAATCTTTAATGAAGCTTGAAAAAAGTTCGCTCTCCATACGGTGCATGCCAAGCTCGGAGAAACGCGTCCGTCAGTTGGAGCTTCCAGTGGGTGCGCAACCGGTGCGCCAGCTTATGATTCGACGGAGCGAAACAAAAACAACCAAACATCTCTCTACGTACAAAGCGTCTGTTGATTCCAGAGCCTTCTTCCAGCAGCCAGTAATACCTTTGGCGCTGTGCTCCTGAATAAACATCGTACCCAAAACGCCGTCCCTTTGACAGGATAAGCATCGCCCAAATCCCGGGCATCGTTCGCTCCCGACGATAGCGATCCGTGCGATGAGCGATCCGTAGCAGGGAAGAGAGAGCTGCCGAAACGAGCCACACGCGTGTAATCGGTATTTCATTTAGTCGCTTGCAAATTGACTTCTATCCATCTCCAGGGCACTTTCGCCACGGTGCGTGTGTGTGTGTGTGAGTGGGTTTGGTGGAATTCGAAATTGGCCATTGCCCATGTAGACACCGGGCCAGCCAATCCAATCATCGCAGCCCGACCGAGCGATCCCTTGAGAGCGATCCGTGGCAACGGAAACGTTCGCCCCGGAAAGACGGCGTAACAGCCGTGTTTCCGGGGTTGCCGCGCTGCGTTTGCGATAGTTTTGTCGACGCAGTTCCCGCAGTTTGGGGTGGGTGGGAGTTGTGTTTTTCTCCCGCGTCTCAAGCGCTCCTAATCGCCTCGCGATGTCAGCGTTCCAGTCGATAATAAGCCACCGTCGAGCAGGGCGGTCGGTACGGTCGATTTTCCGATTTCCGGCCGCCCTGCGCAGGGAATTCGTTCCGCTCGGTTTGACTTTCGGTCACGGTGCCGAGTGCTGCGGGTCGGTGGTGTGGGGGCTGCTGGTGTCCTTGGGTGGGCCGCACAGCTTCCTTCCAGCACCAGCGCTGGCGGCATGGAAATGCGTGTTGAGCGCAAACAAGCTTCCGGTGCCGGTTTCACTCTGGGGAGTACGATGGAAGGAACAATGAAGTTGTGCCATTGAGTAGTCTGACACCTATTCAGAATAAGTTTTTGTTTTGAAAATATATTTAATCAAAATATGAAGACGCATTAAGAGAAGAGAACCATTCAACGTGTACAACCAAATGACCAAAAATAGTCTAAATTTGATTTTGAACACATAAAGTCCAAGCATTCCAAACACAATTCTTTCAGAAAAAATCCACAGTAGAAAGAATATGAATAGAATAAAACGAAAACTCGAAGTTATAGATGAAAATGGTGTTGTACTAAGTTGTAGATGACTACTTCTACTACTAACTAAAATCTACTTAAAATAATGAATGATGCAGGCATATTTTTTAATGATTTTTTTAAATGCATTATGACTTCGTTTATGAACTTTTTATCCTCAAAATTCTTAACTTGGGGTATCTTGATTTTTTGTAGCTTGTTTTGGTTCCAAAGTTTTATGTCATAATGCTGAAACCATAACCTATAAACTAATGTATAGTGTTCGATTTAAAAGTAAATGTTACCACTGTGATTTGCATCATGGAATAACCACCGTGAGACCCGATTTGACAGCTGTCAAAATCGTCTAAGCATTGCTAGCCTAGCAATCAAAGAGAACACAACGTAGGAAATATAATACGAAGACGAGAACATACAATAAAAACCATCGTTCTATAAAAACCGTACATATAAAAAAAATAAAACCAAACCAGCCGGAAATTTGCAAAATTGCGGTGTTAATCAAAGTACGATCAATGTGCGATCGTTAGTCTAACGTATCAATGTACCAGTAACCTTGACATACTTAAGAAATGTGACGGAATGTATATACAATATGTCAAAACGATTTTTCCTGTCTGGAGCTTCAGCCAGATTCCCTTTGTATATTATCATATTATATCATCATATTAGGAACATGAGAATTATATCGATGTCCATCTTATTTAACTGTCCAGAAAACTTATATATCTTTTTACTATTTGACTTGGAAAAGAATTGGCTATTTAGCTATTTAGCAAAGAGCATCTTGATAAATTATAGTTTTTATTATAGCTTTTTTTCGGTTAAATTTACAGTCTTAATTCCTTAATAATTGCATAGAGATAAATAGTAAAATTAGAATAAAAAAGCTCTGCTCAAATATTGGATTATCGTTTAAATTATCTTAAAAATGAAAACAATCAAGCCAAATCTTTTCAAACAGTGGATAAGTGAGAAAAAGCTCAAGAGAGTCAACGCCTGAAGGAAACAGAGAACAAAAGTTGTTCCATTCTTTCCCCATTGTGCATGGCGGTGCCTACGGCACAGGATATTTTGATGGAAACCGTTTCTCCCCCGGCGGCCTCGGTCGGTCGGTATCGGGTGCGTCATCACGTGGCCTTCCCACCCGCCTCCCAGTGGGAGCCGGCAGCATGGGCCGCTGTCTTACCGGCGGCTGTCGGTAAAGGATATCGAAGCGTGTGTGCGTGCCGGGCGGTGTTAATCCAATTTCAGGCGTTTAATCACAGGAGGATTTCGAATCCAGTGTTTGTGTTAATTAGATTCGTCGACGCCAAGCCAAGCCAACGGTCGACCACAGGCCAAGTCCGGTGCTGCCAGCTGCCCGGTTATATGTTATGAAGAGGCGATTACGATGCGTGTGCTGGTGTCGGAACAAAACGCCACCAGACGGTAACGCTCACAGACGTTCTATTGAGGAAGCATCGAGCCGGCTTTAGTTATTTGCCCGAGCGCTCTGACACCTAATCAGAGCCATAATGCAACGGATCAAATGAGATTTGCATCACCGGGCGGGCCGTTGTGAGTGTTCTCGCTTTCACGCACACACGTGGACGGTGAGATTAATCATACGCATTCCGATCGGATCTAGTTTCTTCTGGCGAAACAAACACGCGAACCAGTGCAAGTCTTCCACGGCAAGTCCATTAAAACATTCCTTATCCTCTTATTAATAACACATTTATACGCTTTCCCGAGCGTGGACAAGAACACGAAAACAACGCTCGCTCTCGTAAAGAAACACCCGCCAGTCGTAAAAAGTTTCCGATCGCCGCGCACGAGCTTTCAACGAGCGGCGTTCGAAGCTGGCGCGTAAAAATATTAATCTCGTCATCAGAACTTTTCACCACCCGGGGGACGGAAAAAGTATCGGCCACCCGGGGGGGATAAGGGATACTTCCGGGTGCGGGTCAGTGTTTTCATCCCCCGTGGCCGGATTCGGTAAGCCCACCCACCCATTAGTCTCCCATCATTAGGGATGCCTGGGACCTGGGTTGGGTTTTTCCGGTGGTTTATGGGCGATGGTCGTATTTTTTCGGGGACTTTTCGATGGCTTTGCTGCTGGATCCATTGGGTGCTGCTCCGGGGCTCAATCCCGAAGGGGTTTCGCTGTGGGTGGGAAAGTTTCTACGGGTTTTTTGCTTCGATTTTCACAACCGCTTGAAAGGGTTTTTTTTTCGTCCTTTTTTCCACGCTGTGGTGCCGTCTTCTCCTTCCGAAGCGAATGGGAAACTTTGTCGTTTTGAGGACGCTTAATTTCGTTCCGCGGAAGTGTGCCGACGCATCCGGTTTGACGGGCAGGATTTCAATTTGATGAATTATTTCGCCCGCCCGGCTCCATGTCTCGGTTCATGGATTTTTGGGCTGCGGTGCTTGAGCTCTTCGGAACGTGGCTCTCGGCGTGGCAGATGTGTCCGGGTTAAGTCAGCTGTGCGAAAAAGGATCGTTAGGAGCTGTGCGAACCCCGCGAAGACTATCGATAAGAAAGGACAGCAAATAATCCAAATAAGATGGTGAAGATATTCGTTCGTGCGATGATAGATGAATCGTTCTTCGCGTCCAATCCAATCCAAAGCGATTCGACTTAAAGCACAAAATACCCATCACTCCTATTAAACGCGCGACCAAATCGAACGCACAAAGCGAAGGAAAAGAAAACACAACGCACCCCTCGCATACATCAAACAAAGGCACATTCAACAGATGGTTACAAATGTGGAACAAATTCTTCCGGTGGCGCTGCGGCGCGAAACAAACACAAGGCGTAGCAAAAGTGCACAAAAAGCGAATTCTTTCGCTGCGACGGGGTGGGAAAAAAGCTCACCAACACAGGGCCAGCCAACGATCGTGTGGGGATTTTCGCGAGCAACGAGATTAATGATACAATAAAACGTGTTCATCTCGGCAATAAATTTCGCCGCACACACACTAATGGGCCCGGGGTCGGTAATGTTGCGCTTACGTTTTCATTGCAGTGGAGTCGTTTTTTTTCTCTCCCTTCATTTTCCTGTTGTTGTTTGGTGTGCCTTTTTTATTGGTATTTATTCCGGCATTACCTTGTAAGGGCTGTGATCATTGAGGGATGCGATCGATTTGTGAGTTGCTTTGTAAAGGTCATCGTTGCAAGGCGTCGTTGTGGTATGTTTGTTTCATTACTATAATCATTGTCAACGGTCAATTCTCCTTCATTTTACCTATTTTTTCTCTCTTGCTCTCTATTTTCTTCTTCTCCTAAGTCTTTCCACTCTTGTTCTTTATGATTCATGAGCTTTTTCTTGAGAACCCGTTCTCTTATTCGTCTATCAACATTTGAAAACCGTTGTTTCATTCTCTATTAAACAGTTGATTAATGTTGTTCAGGCCTAAATAGTGAGGTACAGTTGTCAGGCTGTGTTGACAGTGAGGGATGACTGACAGGTAGTGTAAGCTCGTGATCAAGGACGGTATGTAATGAGGTCTCGTAATAATCCCGTTTTGACCACGATAACAAAGAATAATAAATAATAGGATAGGTGCGAATGACGTTTTCCTATCCATGCAACTGACCTCGAATACAATAGGAAAAATGGTTAGGAAAACGTCAAACCAAATTCAAAATGCCGGAATCAACATTGCCTAATACGACACCTTATACATTTATCCACCTTGCTCGTGATGCTTCCTATTTTTCTAAAAGTTTTGAAGAATTCGTAAAAGACCACCACATCGAGAAGTGGAATAATTTAATGCAACGTAAAAAAATAGAACACAACGTAGGAAAACTAACGAGCGCGAATAAATGTCTTTATTTATTTAACTATTTATTTACTTACCTTTGAGAAACCTGGAAATGTACATGAGTGTTTGACTATAATTGTCT